>LGRX02033773.1:0-33849 GCA_001247695.2 Cymbomonas tetramitiformis | reverse complement strand
CAACATATCCATATTCCATGATGGCCATATCAATGGTAGATATATGCAATTTATCCCGTGCTGGCCGTCCCCAAGACAAACGCCTGTGCACCTACTTATTGCGCGCTGGCCCTCCCCAAAGCAAACACTTGTGTGTCTACTCAATCCGTGCTGGCGCGCCGCCACGCTATACCTGTGTATCTCCTCGTTCCGTGCTGGCCCTCCCCAAGGCAAATACCTGTATATCAACTAATGACCGTGCTGGCCCTCCCCATGTAAAATACCTGTATGTCTACTCGTACATGCTGGCCCTCCCCATATCGCCAAATACCGCAGGTATCTGCTAATTCGGTGCTGGCCCTCCCATGGCAAATACTTGTATATCTCATCAGTCATTGCTGGCCCTCCCCATAGCTTGGAATTCATAACGTTATCTACTAATTCGTGCTGGCCCCCCCGTGGCTGATACCTGTATATCTACTAAATATGTGCTGGCCCTCCCCAAAGCATATGCCTGTATATCTCCTCATTCCATGCTGGCCCCCTCCCATAGCAAATACTGGCCTATATGGCCTGTGTATCTAGGTGTTCCTTGTTGACGACACCAACGGCAGATATGCACGTATGGTTAGAACGGGGGCAAACTGCGAGCTGTAGTGAAAGAGGGGCCACCTTTGAGTAGTACTTAGATCGTAGTTCCTGTGAATTCATTGTGGCCTGTGCCTGTATGCAGGTGCCAAAGTGCTCCGTCGTCTTTAACTGAACCCAAAGGAGATGTTCCCAACACCCCCCCTCCAACCCACAGGTACACTTCCGCTCAGACCGAGCAAATGCTTCAAGGAGAGCAATATCTAAGATCGCTCCCCTCTGAGGGGCAAGATCCCGAAGCTCAAGTGTCAACGCATGAGTGGTGAGAGGAAGGCACGAGCCGCGTCGCTGAGAAAGGTTTTGAGCCAGGCGACCGTCAGGAATGTGACGACTGAAACGACTGTTGCGATGGGCGGGTGACGGACGTGTTGAATGGCTTCCTCCATGAATTCGAGGTAGTCGTGTACTTCGGCACTGTCCACCCACATATCGATCAGCTCGAACAGGCTTCTAGAGAACGCCGCGAAGTTCAGTGCCTCCTTGCCCCTGGCATCGTCAAGGAAGTCTCTTTCTGCGTCCTCTACGGAGTACTCGACGTGCAACAGGTTGGCCAACGCGCAAAACAACTTTGTAAACTCGCTAAGATCAACCCCTCCTGTTGAACACCCTCGTACTCAGTCAACGTGCAAACGGTAAGGCCGACGTCGCACAGCTCAGCCAGCAAGCACGCGATCCAAGCGGTGGGAACGACAACCGAAACTCAAATTCTCGGTTAAAACTTATTAGAGCAAGAAGTTTGCTGGCCAGGAGGTTAATTGTGCTCACCTTTATTTTCAAAGTTCAAGAGATGCCACCATTGAATGAGCTCTTTTCGCATTTTTACGCTGTTTTTAATCTTCTTGCGTTTTTTAATTGCACGCTGTTCCCAGCCAAAACCGTCAGATGGATAGAACCTTTCCCACGCGGGAATGAGATGAATGCACCGGATTTTACGCGAGAATGAGGTGAATGCACTGGACTTTTCAGGGTCCCGGTGTCTTATCTGTGGTTCCCTATGCGGTAGCAGGTTCTGGTGGAGGTGACGTACCCAGTTGGAGGTGACGTACCCAGTTCAATACACTAACACAGTTTTCACATGGCGAAAAAATGCACCAAAACCTGATGCAAACCTCACCCTGTCGGATTTCGATTTAAATTAAAAGCACACCTTGGTGTATAGAAACACGTTTCCTTGCAGTCGGACGGGGATGTTGCTGCCCTCTTCCACGCAAAGCTGTATGTCGGTGGAGAGCAGCAAATCTTTCACGGATTTCGTAATCAGCACGTCAAGACCGATATCTCCAAGTTCTTCCTCCGGAATCTGAGAGTATGCAGGCACACGGAAGTTAGAGCGCCACTAAACCGAAAAAAATCCATCCGTGGTAAAAAATAACTGCAGCATCATTATCTCTCCCCTGGATGTCTTGCAAAAAACTAAGCATAACTTCGCAGACCTACGTGGCCAACCAGGTCGGGACGAGACAACGGATATTCCCCAGTAGCCTTATGAAGAAAGTGCAAAGCGTTCTCACCTCATAGCCGCGGTCACGAGCAAGGGTCGCCGCTGCTTTGCGGGAGCGCTTTAGCTCTGCCTGAGCTTCTGATAGTCCGGCGTACTCGAACTCCTCACCTTCAAGCGCTACCGCATTGAGTAAATGCACCACTGACTGTCTCATCGGAGACCTTGGAACAGTTGACTTTCCCGGGCCAAGTTCTGGAGTAGCCATCGTATCAATGCGTACGCTTGGAAGTCACTTCAACTAAAACCGCCAACGTCCAGATAGCCGTGCAATCGAACACTGCATTATTGTGATGATTCCTGCTGCTCTGAAATCGAAGTAGTCAGGGCTAACATGGACGCGTAAATCATCAACACATCCCAATATCTACTGACATTCGTGGGCGACACGTCTAAAGATCTACTGGCATGGAAGCTGATGTGTTGTACATATACCGTCGCCTAATCTTCGGAGATAACGGCGATGATGCGCATAACATGGCTATGAAAAAATTCATAGTTTTGGAAAAGTTCGATACAATCTCAGGCGAGGGTGTCCACCCATGCGACGGGCATGTATCGAGACTTCCGTTCCGGTTGGTTAAAAGGAAAAGGTTCGAGGTAAACGGAAACGCGCGAAAAGGGGCGCTCACTGACGTGAGGGGGAGCACCCTGAAACACATATTCTGACTTTGAAACCCTTTTCAGACCCTCGCCTGAAATACATAATTCAGATATTCTGCCCTTTTCTGGTTTTCATACGCTCGCGCTCGCCTGATTAACCTTACTGTCGTGTGACACCTCTGGGGGTATGAACTGATACACGCGCACCCATTTACAACACATAGCAATTAGGTCATGCCGCTTTTTTAACAAACTGCAGGAGAACTGGCGCTGGCGCTGGCGCTGGCGTGCCGATGCTGGGCAATATCTTCCCCTTCGCCTGCTTGACGCGTAACACCACACGAAACCTGCGCTGTTCGAAGTTCGGTGACAAATTTCTGACTCATTTGAGACTGACATTCTGACGACGACAAACAAACGAACATTTTTCCCACAACCATGGAGACCCTGCATTCTTCTTCAGCGGATCGTCGCCTGAGGGTGGTTACAGCGCACTTGCAGACGCCTGGATCGACACTGCAGCCTGCTCCCACGTCGGCTGCGCAGGTTGCCCGTCAGCTTCCCCTTGTTCATAGATGAGAACACTGGCTCCGTTGTTGCTGCCGAAGCTTCTCTTCCTGAAAGAGTTTTCGTCGCTTATCAGGGCGAAGGCTTCGGGATATCTACCAATGATGAAGTTAAAGATGCGTTAAAGACCGGCAAGCCCATCGTTGCGCTGGAGAGTACCATCATCACCCATGGTGTGACAATTCGTTTGGTTCGTGGTTTTGAAGCTGGACCTTTAGCAAGTCGCACCATCACTGTTATGTTGGAGTTCCCCCGCCTGGAGTAATTGACCCCTGGGTTTGAGGTTGGGGCTGCTTGCAGGAATGCCTTACCCTCAAAACCTGCATACTGCTCAAGAGGTGGAGAATGTCGTGCGAGCTGCGGGTGCGATAAACCTCTTATGCACGCAATCTTCAAGCTTGATTGCTAGACTTTTCACTCAACTCAGCTTGAAAGGCTGGTAGCTGCGCACTCTCCGCCAATAGTTCGGACCGCGCGCTCTGTGTTGAAAGTGCTTACCTATGACCCTTCTCCTCTCTCTGAATGTTGAATAGCTGGGAACATAGGCTTGAAGTTAATCTCGTTCTCTTGTGGAGAATTCACGTGCGTGCGAATGTGTTGATTCACTGAAGCACTGCAAACTACTCTTCAGGCGCGGTTCCCGCGACGATCGCCATTTTGGACGGCGCGCCACGTGTGGGTAAGTCTCTCGGTTGGTTTTCTTGTTTCTTTTTACAGCCTTAGCCTCTACACAAATGGCGGCAGTATAGCCTCTCCATGGGAATAGCGCCCCATCCGAAATGTCACTCACAAGTGCTGTGAACTGTAAACACTCAAGTTCGCCAAACTGGTCACGATAAGCTGCCACTTCTCCTGCGTCGGTTTCCACAGGGAAGAGTCGCAACTGCAAGACTTGTTGCAGCGGTCTTTGTGTGCACAGAGTTTTCTCGGATGATCTCCGCGCGTTTCCTACAGGATTAACTGCAAGTGAAATGGAGCGCCTGGCGAAGCTCGGCCATCAAGTGGTGTGTCGCATCCGCTCGCTTTTGAACAACCTCAGAGTGCGATGACTTGTGCCGAAGATCTTGCCTTCTGATATCATCCCGCTCCGTCACATAAAGAAACGGCAGCGGTGAAACGCTCAGCGCAAAGTCGGTGTGTGGTTCAGCCCTGAACCAAACGTATTCCTTTCACTGTGAAGGTTGCGCCGCACTCTCAGCGCTCACGTCCCCTGCAAGTAAGTGATGTGAGAACCTGGCCTCAAGCTTGAGTGAATACTCGTTGGGTAATTCTCTTTCGGTACCACAACACTGCAGACGAAAACTTCGCGAAGAGACTTGCCTGCAGTTATGGCCAAGGTATGGGCACACCCTTTGATTGTGCATCGCTGCTCGCCTATGCTTCAGTTGGCATCTCTCCCTCAAACCAAACCCGTCACGTTCAGCTGTTCGTCCTTTGCTGTGCTTCCACTGATCATCGTTCCCTAAACGGTTTTCAAGTGAAATCGAGTTCAGTATACTGCTAGAATACTGCTGCCTTGGCACCTTAAGTTCTCCATCCCGCTTCGAGGTGTCACGGTGCCTCTTGAAAGGTTTGTCCGCGCGAGAAAGAGCTCCAGTGAAAGCAGCGTAATTCAACCTTTGCGTGAGCATCTTTCGTCCTAACGATGAAAAACTGGGCGCATCCCTGTGTGCCACCCAGCCTAGTCCCTGTGTGCCACCCGGCCTACGCCCTGTGTGCCACCCGGCCTACGCCCTGTGTGCCACACGGCCTAATCCCTGTGTGCCACACGGCCTACTCCCTGTGTGCCACCCGGCCTACTCCCTGTGTGCCACCCGGCCTACGCCCTGTGTGCCACACGGCCTACTCCCTGTGTGCCACCCGGCCTACGCCCTGTGTGCCACCCGGCCTACGCCCTGTGTGCCACACGGCCTACTCCCTGTGTGCCACCCGGCCTACGCCCTGTGTGCCACCCGGCCTACGCCCTTTGTGCCACCCGGCTTACGCCCTGTGTGCCACCCGGCCGACGCCCTGTGTGCCACCCGGCCGACGCCCTATGTGCCACCCGGCCTACGCCCTTTGTGCCACCCGGCCTACTCCCTGTGTGCCACCCGGCCTACTCCCTGTGTGCCACCCGGCCTACTCCCTGTGTGCCACCCGGCCTACGCCCTGTGTGCCACCCGGCCTACGCCCTGTGTGCCACCCGGCCTACGCCCTGTGTGCCACCCGGCCTACTCCCTGTGTGCCACCCGGCCTACGCCCTGTGTGCCACCCGGCCTACGCCTGATGTGCCACCCGGCCTACGCCCTGTGTGCCACCCGGCCTACGCCCGATGTGCACTGACCTCCAGCCGCAGAGCGCACACAAGCTGTCCGCCTGAAGGCTCCGCTGGTATTCGGCGCCTCAGGGGCTCAACGGGTCCACCACGGTCTCGGCCACCATGCTCCTTGCCCACCGGTAACTGCCCGTCTCTGACCCTTTGCCTTCTAGTTGTAGCTTCTTCCTGGGATTTTTTCGGTGCTTACCGGCCACATGCTGTTGTTATGACAGCGCCGGCCATGTGGGGCTCGCAGCAGGTTATGACGGCGCCGGCCATGTAAGGCTCTCAGCAGGTTATGACGGCGCCGGCTATGTAAGGCTCTCAGCAGGTTATGACGGTGCCGGTCATCTTGAGACTCGCAGCGGTTACTGCGACGCCGGCCATATAAGGCTCTCAGCAGGGTGTGGCGTATTATCTTGGGACTCTCAGCAGATGGGACCAGCGCCGGCCATGTGGGGCTCTCACCAGGTTATGACGATGCCGGCCATGTGGGGCTCTCAGCAGATTAGGACGGCGCCGGCCATGTGGGGCTCTCAGCAGGTTATGACGGCGCCGGCCTTGTGGGGCTCTGACCAGGTTATGACGGCGCCAGCCATGTAAGGCTCTCAGCAGGCTATGACGGCGCCGGCCATGTGGGGCTCTCAGCAGGTTATGACGGTGCCGGCCATGTAAGGCTCTCAGCTGGTTATGACGGCGCAGGCCATGTAAGGCTCGCAGCAGGTTAGGAGTTCGGCCATGTGAGGCTCGCAGCAGGTTATGACGGCGCCCGCCATAGGCGCTCCCCAGCAGAGCAGACGGCGCTCGCCATGTGGGCTCTCAGCAGGTTACAGACGGCGCCCGCCATAAGGCTCTCAGCAGGTTATGACGGCGCCCGCCATGTAAGGCTCTCAGCAGGTTATGACGGTGCTGGCCATGTAAGGCTCTCAGCAGGTGATGACGGCGCCGGACCACTTGACTGACGCGAACTGGGAGGTTGCTCGTTTCATACAGGGCGGGTATCCGGGTTTTCGTTACCGGTGGGATAGGAGGCGTACATCGGGGGGGCGAGGTCACCATGGACATTTCCGCCGACCTCACTGGTATGACCTGCCAGTCCCAGTCCCAGTCTTTCTCGGTTTCTCAGTGTCCACCCATCACAAGTATGACGTCCCGCACGATGATATCAAGGGAGACACCAGCACCGCTCGCCTTCGAGTGCACTGTGCTTCTGCCCGCCTCCATGCAAACCGCTTCCACATTTCCGAGTTCCTACTTTAGGGTTTTGCTTAGGGTTTTGTGTGAGGGGCGGGCCACTGCAGAGCTCGGGCGGACGCCGGTGTGCGTGGTGTGTGCGGGGGCCAAGTCGGTGCTGGACATACCGCGCACCCTTGAGTACTTGGAGACGCAAGGCGTGTGTGTTGCCAGCTACAGGTGACTCGTGCATCCGCGCCGTTAGACGCAGTTCCCTTCACCAGTGCGCGGACCCCTAGGTGGCTCGTGTGCCTGTGTGTAGACCATAGGTAAGCAGACATGTGCTTAAGCTGGCGGTCCTAACCAGGTGGCTCGTGTGCTTGCGTGTAAAACCATAGATAAGCAGTCATGTGCTTAAGCTGGCGGTCCTAACCAGGTGGCTCGTGTGCCTGCGTGTGAAACCATAGATGAGCAGTCATGTGCTTAAGCTGGCGGTCCTAACCAGGTGGCTTGTGTGCCTGCGTGTGAAGCCATAGATGAGCAGTCATGTGCTTAAGCTGGCGGTCCTAACCAGGTGGCTCGTTTGCCTGCGTGTGAAGCCATAGACGAGCAGCTATATGCTTAAGCTGGTACTCTTACACGGAGCTTTCTCCCTGCCCAACATAAATGATGTGGATGGGGGGGGCAGGACTGACGAGTTCCCGGCGTTCTTCACGCCCCACAGCGGCTGCCGCGCTCCTTCCCGCGTGAATTCTCCGGTGCGACACCTTCATCCCCCACACTGAGCCAAGAGCTTCACCGGCAAGCCAGACGGCCCTGCTGGAGTATCCATGCGGGTTGCAGAGTGGCGGGGGAAAAATGTGCATCGTCAACGGCATCTTCCTTTTGATTGTAGGGGTTGCCCTCGGAGCCGCAGGAGGAGGCAGCTGGGCTGATCAAGGCCGCCCTCCAAATGCAGCTCGGGAGTGGCATCGTTCTGGGGGTCCCTATACCGGACAAGTACCTTACGGCAGCTGCACCTGTGACAAAGGCTACGGATCAGGTCTGGTTCCCTGTGCCCTCCGTGTTGCCCTCTGTAGACCCCTGTGATCAAGCGCTAAACGAATTGCTCTTTACTCTTGGTATCAGTCTCTATGCTCCGAGCAGCTCCGAACATGCGGCTTGAACTCTGACAGACTGGTACAGTGTCTCCATCCACCCGCGCCGAGGGTGCTGTTTTAAGAAGCAGTTTTGTGGGATGATATAAGGGATGCTTTAAGGCCATAAGAATTGACCTTAGGCGCTGCATCTGGGCATAAAGCGATGCTACAGGGAGGGGCTTTAGGCGCTGCATCTGGGCATAAAGCGATGCTACAGGGAGGGGCTTTAGGCTCCACACCTTGGCATAAAGCGATGCTACAGGGAGGGGCTTTAGGCGCCGCATCTATACTGTAGGCAACACTATAGAGAGCAGCCTGAGGTCATCCACTCGGGCGTGGGGGAAGCTGTGAGTAGCGATTCCAGGCGCTGTAGCTGCGCTTGGGGGGCGGGGGGGTATACAGTGGCGTTAGGGGCTGCGCCCGGGCTGAGGCGTGCATTGGAGATGGGAGTGGATGCAGGCACTGAAGGAGCTGGAGGAGCAAGGTGTAAAAGGAAATGATGTAGGCAGCTACTCGCCATACCCATCCACCGTTGTTGCATGTACCGATATATGTTTTTCACATGATATAGGGATTGAAGTAGGATATGACAGACACTCGTCATGTCCAGAGTTTGAGATGAGGGTGGAGGAGAGCGTCGTCTCTGGGTTCATACTGACGAGTCCGGCATAGGCAGCGGTGAGCATGGCTGCATCCATGATGTGTGATTGTTTGCATCGGAGTGCGTCTTGAGATCATAGGCAACGTCACATCTGACGGAAGACCTCCCGAAGCCATGAACGGTTGAGTGGATGAGCACGAACAGGAACTTTGAAAGCTGAAATCCACGGTGCACAAAGACTTGCCTTCAAGCAGCGCAAGGGATGGTGAATGGGCAGGTGACACCTTTTCTATTGAAACGGGTGCAAGAGCTCTCTGGAGGATTATCGTTGGATTCCAACATCGCACTGATCAAGCACAACGCAGAGGTTGGAGCGGGTATCGCTGTTGCGTTGGGTTCATTGTAGGCGGTTTATTCGAGGGCTTGTCATGCATTTTGAACAGCGTGTTTGCATACTCGATGTTCAAAGTTGTATACGAAGAGGGATTCGTCAATGTAACCATTGTCTTCAAGTGTGTAGGTACATCAGCTAAGCAGTGCTTGAATTTAGGGATTGCCGATGTCCCAGCCTTGGTTGTCTACTGGGGGTTGACATTCATCGGGCACTGTAAGGCTGGGCAGGGAGTTTGTGTGCACCGTGTGCTAAAACAATAGTGTCAAACTGTTGAATCATTAATTCCCGAAGTCAATTTAAGTTGCAATAAAAAGGAACGAATCTTACAAATAGACAAATATCGGCCTGAAATTTTCCATAAGCTAGAAAAATAAAAACTAAATATATGTTTGGTTGTAAGCTAAAAACAACCATTTCTAACCATTTATTTCTGGTCATTTCGGCAATTAATATCAGCATTGTAGACACGGTAACATATGCTGTGGGGCGTGGGGGGTGCGGTATTGCGGGATTGTACTCCACCCCCCTCAGTTTGGCTTGTTGTTCACATGTTCAGGGTTATGTATATCACACAGACTCACTACAGTCAACAGTAGTGCCACAATATTTTCTAAACGTTGCGGAAATTTCCCTCTATGGAGGATTCGGGTCGTCCTATCAGTCAACAGCCCAAAGTGCATGTTTCGCCGACAAAGTTATAGATATCGGTACATACGCGTAAAAGTTGTCCCGTCCGACGGGCGGTGGCGCGAAATAGTGCACGGTCGATTGGCGAGTTATTGCGTTTTGTTGCCCGAAGTCTGCAGGTCGAGCCCTGCACGCTGGTCCCGACGCGGTGGATAAGTGGTGCTGACCTACGTTTCCCTTGGGGGAATGGTGCATGCCCCTGCTCATTTTGGGTTTTTTGACATATATTTCGGGGGGTCGGGGGCTGGTGACATTTAACTAGCTTCCTTGCTGGGTTCGATAAGGCGGCCAAAGGGTGAGGCTTGCACCGTATCGGATAGGGGCATGGCATACTCCTACCTTATTGGCATATTTTATCTACGGTATAATGAAGGGTCCATGCGGCGAGGGCGCACATGCGGCACTCTAATCTGTCGTGCTAATGTCACAGTGCACGGTCATCGTCAAATGTAAGCCTCCCGTGAGCTGAGGTCCGAAATTTGAGGGGTGGTGCACTTGGATTGGGCAGTACGATCGGCGACTTGAGCGGATGCGCGATGGGCGCCGTTTGACTTTCGGTACCTTTTGGGAGAGTCGCGTGAAGTTGTTTTAGTCGTCGCGCGGCCCCAGATTTTGAATTGGAAAAGAAAATTTCGATGAAGCACAGAAATATGAAGTAACCCGCCTCAAGCACTGCTTAGTATATAGGAAGGCGGGCGATCGCTCTGTGGCATCGACATGGGCGCTAGGACGCTGCGAGACACACGGCAGGTGGGGAATGCATGCTTGTTATGACTTTCACGCACCCCCATGCGGCTTTCATGGTCACCGTATCATGGCATCTCCAACACTGCCCAACTCAAGTAGGGAGCCCCCCACATCGGATTCGGTACGTGGCCGGCCTTGCAACGCTCAGAAACGAGCGTTAACATCTTAACGGCGAATTGCCATACTGCTCATACTGCTCTTGTTTTCCAGGAACTTGCAGTATTTTCACGTTTTCAGCAATAACTCAAGTTCTAGACATCCATTTGCCACGATTATTCGCGTACCTTATATTATGGAACTAGGTGGATCTGATATGGCACCGCATTATCACTCACACAGTATGCACACACATGCGAATATATGTGACCCACCACCACCATACTTATAAGGAAATTATGTTGAACAGTTGCTGGGGACATTTGTGGGCATGTGCCATGAACATGCCACCACTATTGACTTGATGTTATGAGTGGGCGATGACGTATCGTGGTGTATATCAATGAAAAACAATACCATACCCTTAATGTAAAGCCTTTAGAGCACTCGCCATAGAGCAAGCTTTTGTCACCTGCCAGTAGACCACCCCTGCACTTTCCACCAAGTCCCCCACTCGATATACCGAGTTTGGTGGACATTGAAGGGTTGAGGGACCTCGCCCAAGTCCCCAATTTGGGCACGAATATTTCATAAATATCCAACAGTTGGCTACCGCGGCAGTTATGGATGTTCCCGCGATCGTACTGATCCCAAACTGCTAAAAACGAATTCGCCCTTACGGCGTTAAACTCGTCTACTGGGTGGTTGACATTCGTTTTTGGGGCTAGATAATATCCGTGGAGGGCTCCTTGGGTCCAATTGGACCCAGCGACATATAAACCGTCGGTGTCGGGGTACGGTCGGGGAGAAGGGGGGACTTGGTGTTGAATCGAAGATGGGTTGGGGTGCGTTTGACTTAATTTTGATGAAGGGGTGTCAAGGCATTCGAAATTTTCAAGACTTACCCACGTGATAATCCATGGGGTGACGGCCATAGATGAGGAGGATTGTTACGGATCGAAAGACGAGAGACGCCCGCAGTCGCGATGTTGGTACGTCATCGTCGATGGCACGATTCATTTTCGATCTGTAATCGTCTGAGCTGTACGAGTACCACTGAAATGCGCGAAGATATCATCAACAGCTTCGCGTAGCTCAGTTGGTTAGAGCGTCGCACTAGATAAGTGAATGTCACGTCGAGTGTCTTGTCAAATCCCGTCGTGGAGCATTTTCGTCCCACGACGATATATGATTTGACCCGGATCGTACAGTGAAAATCCCCGCACCGATTTCGGACCCTAACATTGGTATCGAAGCCCGGATTCAAAACCGCTTCGGGTGTAACGACGCGTTGGCATGTGGTCCACGCTGATGACGTGGATTCGGGTTGTATCCCAATAACTGCGATACACCTTCGGTGCGATGGGCTGCATCCTAAGAACTGGTATTCAGCTGCATCGTAAGCTGCCACGTCATCACATCTGAAGTTGGGACCCTGAAATGTTAATCGAGACGAATGCAATGGCATCGAATCGTCAGGTGACGATTGTTTCTCAGAGGCGAGAGGGGAGATATGTTACGGATCGAAAGATGACAGACGCCCGCAGTCGCGATCGATGTCGGTACGTCATCGTCGATGTCACGATTCATCTTCGATCTGCAATCGTTTGACCTATATCTGAAATAGTGACGGAACGGAGATGCAACGAGACTGCGGGATCGGAAAGTCAGGGTTTGGGCTGATTTTACATGCACTGTAGGAATTAAAATATAATAATAATTTTCCTGACGGCCAATTTTCTTTCTTCGCACGGGGTCTTTTCAGACCTGCCAGTATGCTGAAATCTGTATAGGCAGCCCTGACTGGGAGTCCCGGTTAGGCCCCTATGACAGATCCCTAGGACCAACACTGGACTGCTGACTGATCTGTAGGTTCGTACTGTGACACGCGCGGTGTCACAGGTAGGCTAGACTCCGAGACCGTCCGAGACCGTTCCGGGTATATCTAGCTTAGGGTTTATTTATCTTATACAGTTTATCCACACGAGTACGGGACTTTCTGATATCTAGTGTACTTGGATATTCCGGTAGGTCGTGGCCCCATCCACGTTTTCATTCCACTTGCTGTCTTGGCCATGATTGGCTAAGCAGCCGCTTGAAGAGGTGGTGCGCACTTGCGCGTTTGGGTGCGACTAGGATTTGGAACATGGCTTTACGGTAGACGTCTTTTGCGGCTGAGAGTCATGGGCACCGCGCGTTGCTATTGCTCGGTTTTGGCAATGTTCATTTGCGTTATTCTACCTGCACTGATCCCGCTGGTTCACGTATTTTGGGCTGGTGCTCCGGACACCTTCGACCACACCGACATTTGCAAGTGTCCCACGCTCTTTTCGCCGCTCCGCACGTTCTGCCGTTACGTCTTCACTCCATTTCCGCCACAACACCCAAACGTGCTGCCGCGCATCATCTTTTCTCTGGCTTTCAGAAGTATGGCGACATCTACTCGAGCGCGCAAGCGCCTATTGAAGGACTCCGACTTGGACGCCTCAATACGGCTTATAGATGCAGTTCGGGACACCCCAACCGCTAGCACCCCGCCTGTGGTGCCCCCTGCTGCTTCCAACAACAGCGACACCGCTGTCGCGTTGCGGAAGCACCTTGTTGGCCAACATGCCGCGGTCGACATGGTCTACAAGGGGCGTTTACATCGGGCTTGGGCCAAGGGTATCCGCGAGGATATCCTTGGTTCCAAGAAGCATCATTATCGTGGTACTGACGACGCGGACCGCCTCTCCGAGCTGGTGGTGCAGCTTCGTACCGAGTTTCAGTCCGCTGGGCTGGATTTGGCTCCCTTTGACCTCGACGACCCCACCTCTCTGGTTATAGAGAAGGTTAATGGGCTTCTCTACGACGTGTTGGCCCTCGTCGTGGAGCGCAACTCCGTGGCGGACACCTGGCTTCGCGGTACGGACTCTTCGGCTGACCGAGATGGACGTCGCGCCCTTATCGACATTATCAAGGGGAGCGTGCCGGCCGCGCTACGTGAGAGCCACCAGCAGGAGCACGCAGCTCTACGTTATCCCGCAGGCGTTGACCCGCAGCCCATCTTGGCTCGTGAGCAACGTCTGGTGCGGGATAACCGCGCTCCTGACTGGCAGCCCACCGACGAGACCCGCAAGCTGTCGCTCTACAACCGCCTCGACCCGATCTTCTACGCGGCGGTGAAGGTGCGGTGCCCGCTTGCGGGTGACCTCGGCGGGGTGACTCTCCGCTCGCTCCAGACGCTCGTCGTGGCTATCTTTCAGGCCTGGGCGCAGTCGGACGATGGGGTGGCAGTGCGTGAGAAGCAGACGCTGGGGGCGGGCGGTAATCCCTCCGCGCTTATCACGTCGTCTGAGTACGCGGTCCTTTTCGACGAGATCGCCGCCTTGAAGGCGCTCGTGCGAGACAATCGTGCGGGTGCGGTCCAGCGACAGCAGCAGCCACAGCCGCGCGGTAAGCAGCATCCGCGCGGCCATCGAGTGGGTGTGCACGCGGCACCGCCTGTGGGGTTCGACAGGGACAACATGAAGGCGAAGCCCCTCTGCCACCGTTGCCGCAAGGCGGGCAAAGGGGACGCCTATCACGCGTACCGCGACTGCCCTCTTGGTGGGCGCCAGCATTCGTCGGCCACGGCAGCGGCCTTCTGCATTCCTATTGAGGAGGAGGATGCGGAGGGTCTCCACACCCTGGCACTTGTGCAGGTCTTCCAGGAGGCTGCGGATGATGGTCCGGAGGCCTTCGCCCGTGCGGCGTCGGCTTACGGTCCTCCCGCTGTGCTTTCCGCGGGCGGGATTGGCGGCATCGACGTGTCGGCCTACGGCTTCAGCGTGCAGCCTGCGGCCGACGGCGCGGACGACGAGGACATCTTGCGGCGGCTTGATGCCCTCACCACTGAGGTTCAGGCCGCCCAAGAAAAGGTACATTACACTCACGCATCCTTTGTTCCTGGGAGTGCGGTTGAGGAGCATGCGTCGGCTCTGGTGTGTGGCCCTGCCGCTGCGGCGGGGATCACACCGGGGGGGCAGGTTCCGGCAGGTGGTGCGGCGGCATCGGCGTCCGCCGTGCCGGCCCCTGCTATGCCTGTTTCGCAGGTGGAGGATGTACAGCCCGCGCCAACTCAATCGGCGCGGGTAACCACCACGGAGGCGACATGCGGTGAGCTCGGAGGCTTCGTGCAGACGGTGAATCACGCCGCCGTCCACCCGTCTGACCTGACAGGCTATGACACGGACGACTACGAGGATTTCGCCGACGGTACTTTCGCGGTGAAGCCGCGAGCTCCGGCCGGTGCTATCGGGTGCGGTGTGCCGCCTTTCGGCTTTGGCACGCCGGCAATCGGCGCTCTCGCCATGCTTTCTCTCTTGTGCATTTCTTTTGCAGGTGTAGCTGTTTCGGCATCCACAGCTTCTGCTGTGTCGACATGTGCACCGGCTACGGAGGTGCCTTCGCCTGGTGGTGATCTCGATTGGGAGGCTCCGTCATTTTACTCTACGAATGATTTTGTTGATTCTGTGATCTCGGCTCAGGGTTTCTTGTTGGCTCACGATGTGCCACCGCTTCAGCCGCCCGAGCCTCCTGACACTCTGAGCCTGCTAGCATTTCAGGATTTAGCTCATGCGGATTTGGGCTTCGGCATGGCATTTTATTACGGTATGGCATTACATGAGAGCGGACCTCTGGATGTGGAGCACTACTACGGTGCTGGCTACTTTACTTCCTATTATGGGATGGACTTCCGTGAGGCCACCGCTGACTACTTTGGTACTGTCGATTGACTTCTTGCTCACTCTGGAGGCACACCAACATGGTGGTGTGCAGAACTCCTGTGACCTCAAAGACTTCTTCAATCTGGTTTATGGTTTTGCTTTGACACCTTTGAAATCTTCTTGACTTGCTGACACAGAGCCTTTCAGTAGTTTAGCAGGACCTTAATTGCCTGTGAGTTTCTGCTCTTGTGCTAGCTAGAGGGTTCTAATTTGTGTATCAGAATTGCACAGTTAGATTAGCAGTTAGGCCTTGTCACCCTGGCTCCTGCCCTAACACTTACAGCTTTACATTTTCTGACTCTCCTAGCCAGTCACCACCCACAGTGCTGGGGTGGTGTGCTGAAATCTGTATAGGCAGCCCTGACTGGGAGTCCCGGTTAGGCCCCTATGACAGATCCCTAGGACCAACACTGGACTGCTGACTGATCTGTAGGTTCGTACTGTGACACACGCCGTGTCACAGGTAGGCTAGACACCGAGACCGTCCGAGACCGTTCCGGGTATATCTAGCTTAGGGTTTATTTATCTTATACAGTTTATCCACACGAGTACGGGAGTTTCTGATATCTAGTGTACTTGGATATTCCGGTTCCGGTAAGGAGGTACCTGTTCAGGATGCTGGGTGAGGCCTCTGGGTTGGACCCCGATGCTCTGAGGCAGCTGTATGGGACCCAGTCCCTGCGGTCTGGTGGGGCTACGGCGGTGCCTGCGGCTGACCAGGTTACTGATTTCGAGTTCAATCAGTACGGTGGCTGGAGCTCGTCGGCGGCTGCGGCCACCTACAAGGCTACCAACCTCAACCGCAGGCTGGCGGTGTCCAGAAGCATGCCCCATGCTCAGCAGAGTAGGCGGCCTTTTCTTGTCTGATTGCTTGTTTGCTGTCATGCATTATACGTGCACTGCTTTGTGGTGATCTTTGTGTGCTTGCACCGGCCGGGTTCCATTCACATATGTGTCATATGTGTCATGCAAGCTGGGCTATGTAGCCGCTGCTGATTAGAAAACTGATGGTTTTCTGATCAGTGTAGTATGACAGGCAGTATGACTGTCATACGGAGCAGATCTGAAAACTGAGGTTTTCTGATCAGTCGGAGGCCTAAGAGGCCAACAACGGACTGAGAGGGCCTCTTGCCGTGTTACTGTGATTGTGTGGACTTTCCCAACCGCCCTCCCTTGTTGTCTATTGGGCGCACCTTACGGTGGGTTAACCCACCGTAAGAGGTTTTCGGAAACCGCATGCTGGTGCTAGCATATTGTGACAACTTGGCAAACCCATGCTTTTTTACACACCTTAGGGGTTATATTAATGCATAGACTTGCAAAAAATACGAGACATATCGTATAGGTGTGTCTTATATACGCCCTAGTACCAAGGGGTCAAGCAGAAAAATGCCCCAAATCCTTACGGTGGGTTAACCCATTTTTTCATCTATGGGTAGATTTTAAGAACGCAGACCGCATCTGGAACATGCATATTAGAATTTTTCTATCATCTATGACACCTAGGGAACCTCTCTTAGATGGGGTTGTCAGATATATAGTCGGGTGTATATATCGGATAACGGAGAATAAACCCTGTGTTAAAGGGTTTCGATATCAGAACGGTAAAAGTCGCAGATTGATAAAAGAGATACACATAAATACTAACGGGTGTTTCCCGTCTACTGGTGACGGTCACCCAGCCTACTATAGGAAGTGACAGGTGACAGTCTTTACTGTCGGTGTGTCACATCCAGCACACCACCTAGGGTGGTGACCGGAGTTAGTAGTGAACGAAGCAAACAAACTCCCTACTCAACTTCGGGAGGAAACTGTAGCACAACTGGGGGCCTGTACTCTTGGTCAGGGCGGTCCCAGGTCACAGCAAGATTGTCAGATACTGTTGTTACTTTGCTAAAACCCTAAACACAGCTCAAACTCAGAGAGCCCTTCTGCACATCTAGGAGGCTACACTACAGCTAACTCCCAGGCAGGCACGGCGTGACTAATTCTAGCCACTAGTGGTCTTCGGAGCTGTCTGCCCGGCTCGGAGCAGCGTGACTGTGAAGCAGTTGCCGGCCCCCGGGGCCGGTGATGAATCATTCGTAGAAGGAATTGACGGATTCTCGATCACGGGAGGCTGCACCGTACCAGGGTGCTGCCAAGTGCCGCCCGACGGTGGAGCCTCGTCATCTAAAGATGAAGCCGGCGACAGCGGAGGGCCGTCCACAAACAACTCGGCAGGCGGCGGCGGCCCGGGATGCCACGGCATCGGAGCCATGTAGAGTACCTGCCGTCTCTGCTCCCGCCGTTGGCGACGAGGCGGAACGGCACATGGCATGTCTGGAATCATGTCAGCTGGCGAAGCCCCCGCAGCCGGGACTGCCGAGCCAGTGGACGTAGCACCACCGACCGGTGGACCCGTGCATGTGCGCGCACCGGCACCACCGACACCGGCAACGGCGTGCGGCGCGGCGGTGGCACAAATCATAAAGAGCGCGCACACCAAGGAGGAAGTGAGGAGAGACCTCGCGAACCTCGGAATGCCGTTCCCGCAGCCGTACCGTGGCCGCGGCGGTGCCACCGAGGCACCCTGGTCGTCATCGCCGCACGCGGCGTAAGCCGCGGGCTTGTAGTCGATCACGCGCTCCGGTGTCTCAACCGCGGAGAGCAAGTTCATGCTCGCGGCCGGCTCGTCGGGCGCCCCCAACGCAATTCCCGTACTCTCAATGAAATCGGCAAACGTGCGGGTGACGGGAGGGCAGAAGGGGTTCGGTGGACCGGTCCATTCCTCTTCGGACTCAACCGACGCGGGCGGGGAGTGCGCGGCCGGTTCCGACACCACCGGCAAGTCGGCAGTGAAGGTGTTGACGTTGAACGTGGAAGCTCCAGCCGCGTGTGCCATCTCAGAGAATTCGGCGACAGCGGACACGAGGACCTCACCGTCCTCCTCGCAGAACGAGCACGCCGAAAGATCGGTGAACGAAGACCTCCGGCTTCCCGCCCGCAAGCATGCAGAGGGCGTCGAATTCCACGGGGTCGCCGTGGTCGATGGCGTGCTGGAACTTCGCGGCCAGCACGGAGTTCTCGGCCTCCTCGGCGAAGGCGAACGCCGAGAGCCCGGCCCTGCCCCCGTTCGGGCAGTCCCGGTGCCAATGCCTCGCTTTCCCCTTAGCACACACCTGATTTTGGCAGTACGGGATTGTCGCACCGCTCTCGCGGTGGAAGGCCACCTTCCGTGAGACGGACTGAGACCAATTCCCCCCTTTGGGGAGGGGCGAGGCTGCGAAACGGGTCTTGACCCGGCGGTCCGGTTTGTCCGCGCGAGGGGTAAACCCCCGCGGAGACGGTTCGGACTCGGCGGCGACGAGGAAGGTGGCCAATTGTCTCTTCAAGTCGAGTACCATTGTCCGTAAGTCCTCGATCTCACCCGCCGCACCCGACCCATCAACGCCCTTCTCCATGAAGTGCGTGCCGTGGGAGTACCGGTGTGCGGATGCGGTGGCGGTGCCCGCCCGCACGTGCTCGCCGTAGCACTCCCGCACCCACTGCTGAATGGTGAGTAGGTCGTGGGCGGCTCGCTGGTCGTGAAGGAGCAAACGGGACACCACCGGTTGGTAGAAGGTGGCGTCGAGGGCTTTGATGAAAAGGGACTTCACGTCCTCGTCCTGGAGCGTCGATCTCGCCCTCGCTGCCTTGAGCGCGGCGTTGAAGTCCTCAATGGGTCCATGAGGGTCCACGCCCGCAGCGATGCGGACGGCAAACATGTCCACTTGCCCCTGGAAGGGGTCCCCAACCGGGATCATCCGACGGGCGAACTCGAGCAGGACACGCTTACCGTCTGCTGGGAAGCTGGCGTGGGAGGAGTCCAACCAGTCCGCTGCGGGCGACGAGGGGTCGATCAGCAGCTCGATCGTGGAGAACAACAAATTGTTGGCCTCCACGCGGACGGCCAAAGTAGCGTCGTCCAGCGTGAAGAGCGGGAGGAAACCGGTGTCCTCAGTGACGAATGCCGCCTGCAGGGCAGAGACCATCCTCGTGAAGATGGCCGCCGCGTGGGGCTCCGCACCGGAAAATCTACCCTCCTTGCCGTCGAACAACTTGCGTTGGACGTGTTTCGCCACCTTCATGTCGAAGTGCTCCCGCTGTAGTGTGCGTACCGATGCCAAAAATGCGGCCCCCGCCGAATTAGCGGCCGGCTGTGCCGCTGGCGGGGTCGCGGGCGTGTTGGCATGCCTGGCAGCAACGGAGTCAAAAATTGTGCTTAATGTGCGGCGGCGATGCGCCATGCTAGCCGTCGATCTAGTAGAAGCAACCATGATGAAGAAGACTACAGGGGTGGAGTGAGGCAAGAAGACGTGGAAAAAAAATGCGGTAGTCTTGGGCGGCCAAGAAATGTGGTGGGTCGTCGATACGGCTGCCGTGAGAGAGCAGAAATTCTGAGAAGTCGTGTGGTAGATGGCGGCCGATACGAAACGGTGTGGTGACCAACCAGGATGCGTAAACCAACCCAACGTTAAATCCCGTAGAAAAGATGTCCTCAAAGGCCTACAGCTAGCCGTAAATCAACCCACAAAACTTAGGCCATACCCGCGACTGCCGGCACTTCCACGCGCGGAGCGCCTCACTCCATCCCAAGCGTCCGGCCTTAGCCAATCATCCTCGCGGTGTCGCAGTGGCTAAATAAAGCGCAAGTGGGGCCAAACCTGTCAGATATATAGTCGGGTGTATATATCGGATAACGGAGAATAAACCCTGTGTTAAGGGTTTCGATATCAGAACGGTAAAAGTCTCAGATTGATAAAAGAGATACACATAAATACTAACGGGTGTTTCCCGTCTACTGGTGACGGTCACCCAGCCTACTATAGGAAGTGACAGGTGACAGTCTTTACTGTCGGTGTGTCACATTTGTTATCATCTGATTATAAACGGAATTCTGAGGCGGTTTACACGAGGGGGTATGGCTTGAAAAATGCACTGAATATGTATTTTTCAGGGTGTTTCGTTGTTTTCGCTTGCGGTGGCAAGTTTTTTCTACCCTGTCGGCGATCTAGCGGTATATTTTCCATTTCACATGGTGGATATGAGTCTAGAGGCAATGTGTGTCACGTGTATGACCCGATATAATGCTTCAGAATGATAATAAATAGCTAAGACCTTAGGGTATGGTTAACCCACCGTAACGCCTCGTTACGGTGGGTTACCCCACCGTATCCCCAATAGACATTGTGCTTCAGGTACGGATGAGGAGAGGCCGCTTTCAGTGCAGGAGCTGCAGGACTTGGAGGACCTGGAGCAGCTGGGCTCTGAGCTGGAGGCCGTGCAGATCCGGCCCGCCGAGGGGCAGTCGGCTCATTAGAGTGTAGGTAGAGGAGACTAGGTGCTGGACTTTAGGTTCAGGGTTATTATTATGGGCTCTGATAGCCCCTAGCCTGACCCGTCTCTGATCGGAACCGTGACTCCGCTAGTAGCTAGGATGACAGTACAGTAGTATTGTACTGTCAGTCATTACTTCGTATTATCCGGGTTTCCGAGATGCATGATAAAAGCACTCGGCCGGACTGTTTATGGGAGCTTAGCCAGTTTGTTTTACCGAGCGGAACACCTGTTCTCGCAGGTTATGCGCGTCACCACTTCCCTAGTAATTCTGATGGCACAGCGCCTAGCTGTTGCCATGTTTGGCTAAGTTTTGACACAGAGATGGGGTGGGCGCCCCCTTAGGCAGTAGTTTACTTTTCGCGGTATGGCCTCTTCTTGAGGTGGAGATCAGTTTGAGACATTTTTCGGCAGCAGTATCGTCGCTCGCTATGGCTTCTTTTTACGTTTCACCTGGCCGGTGGAGAGGGCATTCCGCGTATTGTGGGTCGCAACCACTTTTAGCCAATCGGCTCATGACCTGTTTGATGTTGTTTTTATTGCTGAGACTTCTGCAGGAATTGGCCGCTGCATCTTCTAATTACTCTACTGCCGCCACACTAGCCCACGCTTCCCATCTCACCGTCATTTTGAGAATGGATACACCGCAGAAACCACGTACACGCGCTAGGGCGCGTAAATTAGCAACAATCTTTGATGATGTTGGAGCATTGCACGCAGCCACGCCCACTACTCCGCACTTGGATTCGGCTGCGTCGGAGGCTTCGACTGCGGCAGCCACTCTCGTGCATCGGCTGCGCAGAGATTCTTTTGACGTTCAGAGTTCAAAAACAGCAGCGACAAAAGTACTGGGCGACAAGATCGCAAAATTCCGTGGGGACGAAACATCGGCTTCGGACATTTTTTCTCAATTGGTATCCGAACTTCAGCAACTTTTCACACTGCAGTCGACGGCATTCGCACCCCTGTTTGACCTGACTGCTGCTGACACCCCTGTTCTGCCTGCTGCCAATGAACTGTTGTACTCTGTGCTGCTGCTGCTGACTGCGCCAGGGTCTCCTGCCCGTAATTGGGTAGAGGCTTCTGGTGCGGATGTTCTTGCTGATGGCAAACGCGCCACCCTGGAGGTGGTGCGTATGCTTGCTGACGCGTCGACTCCGTTCGACGCTCTGACTGAGCTGCTTGAAGTGAGGATTTCTGACGAGTGTGACCCTGATGCGGGGATTCGCCTCTTCAACAGCTGCCTTCGGGATGCACAGCGTCTGACGACGCTGCCCGAAGACGCTGTTAAGAGGCAATTCCTCTCTGCCCTGTCTGGGCCGGCTTACGCCACGCTGGTTGACTCGTTTGCTCGAGCTGACCAGCGTGCGGCTGTGAGTCTGCTCACCCTGCAGGCACGCGTGCGCGAGCAGTACCGCTGCGGGCGGCTCTCGGGCAAGCGCACTGCAGGGCGCCCCATGTCTGTCGCATCTTGCACCACTGACACTGGCCTGGCTTCGGCCATTGATCGGCTCAGTGCTCAGTTGGTCAAGTTGCAGCGGGATGTGGATTCCCTTAAGAGGGGTGGCTCCAAGCCGCCCCCTGGGAAGCACACTCCGCGCAACTTCCACCGACCTGGAGTGCAACCGCTTGCTCACTCCGCCTCTCCGGAGGTGGCTTTTGACAAGCGGTCTGGCACCTTTGTCCCAGCGTGCAGGCACGAGAAGTGCCGCGCCGTTGGGTCAAAGCATTGGCTGAGTGAGTGTCCTCACAAGGACACTCACCCACTGTCCATCTCGGCATCCTACTGCCAAGCCGTCGAGTCTTATGACTCCGACGTGCTTGCCCTTCGTTTTCAGCGGTACTATGACGCTGGGGATGAGGGGTCCATGGAGCACTTGTGTGCTCTCGTGGGGCAACCTGAAATCTGTGAGCTGTCTGCGCATTCCTTTGCTCCAGAGCCTACGGCTCTGCAGCAGTTCAAGGATGCTGCTGCCTCTGCTGAGTCTGCACCTGCTGAGCATCTTTCCATTGGCCGTGTTGCATTTGCTGCGGTCAGCGGTCCGCTTGCTGGTGGTGTCGCTGAGCCGACCACTGACAAGCAGCTGCTGCCGAAGGCCTCTGCACCCGTGCATGGTGAGCCGGTTGACTTGCATGAGATCAGCCGTGCCGCCTTTGTGCCGCCGTCTGCCTCTCTGGCTCTCGGCCCGATGGCTCCTGCTGACAGCTCTTTTAAGACATTCAACACTGTCCACCCTGACTGGTTTGACATTGACCCTGAGCCTGTTGAGGTGTGTGATTCCGATGACGATGGGGAGGGCTCCAACTACCCTCCTGGTGTCTGCCTGACTGAAATTGAGGGGGGTGCACCGCCGACGGCTGCAGCATTTCGGCGGTTCGGAGTCCCCAGAGGCTCCAGGCCATTTGGCATCGGTGAATTTGCGCTCACTCTTTTCATGGTGGCTACGTTTCTATTCAGTGCTACGGCGATGCCGACCCTCGTGGTCGGCGGTGGTGTCAGGGGCCTGGTTGAGCCCGGAGCCACCTACGGCTACGGTGCAGTTCATCCCGGTGATGCGGTGCTGGATTCTCTTTGCCCGCCTGTGGTTACCGCTGGTTCGTCATTGCCGCCGCGGGATGTGGCACAGTTCTTTTCTCAATCGACCTCAGCGGCTTTGCAATCTCATGATTTTGCCACTCCACTCTGGGATCCGCCTGACCCACTTGGGTCTGGTGGTGTCAACATTCATGGTCTCTCATCTCAACTTACTTCGGATGTTTTCCTGCCTTGGGATCCGTCAGCTGAACTCGGCTATGCCGACCGGCTTTACAGTGGCTAGAGTCTGCTTAGTTCAAATCCTGGAGGTGTGATTAGCCTTAGCCGCAGTGGTGGGTTGTGCCGGGACAAGTCCCCAGGCACCCAGCTAGAAGTATATCTGTTTCCAGTGAAGTGCTGTTTGTTACCTGTTTAGTTAGCTCCGCTTGCCTAGCCCTATTGGCTACAGTCACAGCTCCGGGTGGTGTGCTGGACTTTAGGTTCAGGGTTATTATTATGGGCTCTGATAGCCCCTAGCCTGACCCGTCTCTGATCGGAACCGTGACTCCGCTAGTAGCTAGGATGACAGTACAGTAATACTGTACTGTCAGTCATTATTTCGTATTATCCGGGTTTCCGAGATGCATGATAAAAGCACTCGGCCGGACTGTTTATGGGAGCTTGGCCAGTTTGTTTTCACCGAGCGGAACACCTGTTCTCGCACTAGGACCTGTGCCTGTTCAGTGCCGACCGCTGTGATGAGAGGTAGCTATAGTGATCCTTCGGTGGGGGGCTGCGAAGCTGCCTCATGCTGCTTCTCATCTAGGCACTGTTCAGTAGGCTTTGCTAGGTGATGGCTTTGCTATTGCTGTCATGCCCGACTCTGTGCTGGAGCGGGTAATTATGCTTTTTGAGGGTTTCAGCCCTAGCTCAGCATTTTAGGTCCATAGTCTGTACTCTTTAGGGTAATGATATTATTTGCAGGCCTCAGTCCTTTGGCACGAGGGGCATGTGCCCGCATGCAGAAGGCTGGGGTCGGCAGTCGGGTCGTGGGACCCTGATTCCTGTCTGACGGGAGTCCTTGATTTTTGGCACTTCTGGATATGTCGTATTATTATTTTTGTAATTCCACACGCAGTGCACCGGCCGGGTTCCATTCACATATGTGTCATATGTGTCATGCAAGCTGGGCTATGTAGCCGCAGCTGATTAGAAAACCGCCCGATAACCAAGAAACAGGGCGTTGTAGCCCTCTTCTAGTGGGCTCTACCGCCCTCGCCGATTGTAAAACTGCGCCCCCCGCATCTTGCGTTGCCCTACTGCGCTGCTCACAAATCAAAGCCGCAAGATAGGACTGGACTGCTCTGTCGCTTTCGGACAAATTCGGAATCAAATCGGAAAGCTTCTCTTTGTAAACTGCATACTCATCGGACGCTTTCACGAGCGCGATCTTTTCCACTAATTGAGCGTCGGAAAACTCATCCATACTTACAGAACGGAACAATCGCTTCAGAATAGTAATAAAATTCCGAAATAAAAACACACGCAAAAAACACCCTTCTTCGAAACAAATCAAACTGCGGGGCCGAACTCAAACAGAGTTCGAAACCTTATACCACGTAGTGGTACCGAGTGTTAGTAATGGTCCACGAAAGTCCGGTCCGTCCGGTCCGTCCACAGTGGACGGACCGGACGGACGGAGTGGACGGACGGACGGAGTGGACCAAACATTCTTAACATTCTAAGATTTCACAAACCAGGGCTCCCATACTTAAGCCCATACTTAAGGAGTGTAACGCGTCGGCCCGCGTCGACGCCTACGTTTTCCCATACTTAAGAAAATTTATTTTTTCTTCATTCTTAAGGAATATACACTAACTTCCCCCTCCCCCCCTAACCAGGGACTCAGGGGGTATAACCCAGTCGTATGCGAGTGTCAAACGTGCGTCAGAGAGACGAACCTAACCACAGAGCTTGACAATCGTATACGATTGTCAAACGTGAGGCAGGCAGTAAACCTTTGATTTTTTGTTTCGTATTTTTTGGGCATTCACACAGAGCTTGACAATCGTATACGATTGTCAAACGTGAGTCAGGCTGTAACCCTGTGATTTTTTGTTTCATATTTTTTGGGCATTCACACAGAGCTTGACAATCGTATACGATTGTCAAACGTGCGTCAGGCTGTAACCCTGTGATTTTTTGTTTCATATTTTTTGGGCATTCACGGATGATGCCATGTGCGACAGTCGCAGTGATGTGTAGATCATTACACTCACCCCGTGTCTATATAGAGTATTCATTTCATTTAAAAAATCATTTTTCATGGCACCTTAGCATACCATGCCGACTTCCCTGCGATACGGTAACCATGCTGTGGCTGTCCCGCATGAGGTGCCAATCTCTCTTACGTTACTACAGGCCTTGTTTCCTACCCTTGCCGATACTCCGATGCTTCTTCACATGCGTACAAAAGAAGACGTGCAAACTATGGAACTCGGCACCGTGTTCCCCGATGGGGCTGTCGTGCTTGTGATCGGTGGCGCCAGTTCAACCCCCGGATCTAATGACGTCAAGACCGGTTGTGTGAATATCGAAACAGTCACCCACGAATCTTCCCAAGCTTCAGCTTCTCCACCTCGCCCTGAGATAAAGCAAGAACATGTTGTTTGTGACTTAACCGAATCGCCTCCTCCTCCAAAAGACTGGTATGAATCTATGAATTCCGCTAGCGCTGGACAAGAACCAAAGCTCAAGCACAAGGTGAAATCGGAATATACAGCCTATGCCGGACCAGCTATTCCGATAGATTTTTCTCAGCATGTTGATTTGTCTCAAGACGTAGCGCCAGTTCCTTCAGAAGAGCTTGTCGACGAACTGCCAGTACCTCTACTTCCAGGGGTAGTCTATAAGCCACGTGCTGGAGTTTTCTCTCCATGGAAGGATTTCTTAAAATACGACCCGCAGACCTGGATGCGTTCTGGGAACAAAAGGCGTATCAAAGGCCGTCTCAGTAGAACTACGCGATGCGGTGGGGCTTTATCCTGTGAGAACGATGCATGTGTCGTATATCGTCAAACGGGTGAGCGTAACCGTTTCCAATTCACCGGTACCTTCAAAAACCGCAATCTGGCGTGCGCCCTTTGCAACGCTGCGCCTACTCATTCCGGCAATTGTCCGTTTGTAGTAACCATCGCAGAAGACTCCGATTGGAACATCCTCATGCTGTCTACCAGCCCCTTTGGACACAACCATTCCGTGCTGTCCACCGACAACCCCAGCGTGGGTGAGCTAAAAGCAGCTAAGACTAGGGCTGAGGAGGTTCTAAACACCGGTGGAGCTCGAAACGTATGCCAGGTGAAAAGGACTTTACTCGCGGAAACCGTCTTTCCAAAAGACTCTTCTTTTGACCCTAGCCAGCTACCAGACATCGCGAGGAAAATGAACGTGATTGATAAGGCAGTGGACCAGAATCTCGTGCGAGGTCGTCGACAGGATGAGGGCATGCAAGCCGTTTCCCAATGGGCTGCTAAGCACGGTAAGGGCCTACTGCAATCTTTCGCGGACGAGGGGAACATCGACAGTTTTGCTCACACGTTTGTTATGTCCAGTGTCGGAGTGGATGGAGGTGTCGATCTCGTGCGTCGCATGCACCCGAAAAGTAGCGACGACTACCTCCGCTCAGCGTACGTCCACTTGGATTTCGTACATCGCAAGGTTTCTGGGGATTGGATGACGATGGGGGCGCACGTGTTCTCCATAGAGGCCAACGCTCTGCTCACTATTGCCACCATGAACGTACCCAAAGACTGTACCGAAACACAGGTACTGTTTTGGACATTGGTGAAGAAGACGGTAGCCGCCGAACACCCGCGCGAGGAAGTATTATTCTACGGCTTCATGGGAGATGCAGCAGGTAAGTTAAAGATCATAAATTTCAATGGGAGAGTTTGTAAGTTACACGGTTCTGACAATCGTATACGATTGTCAGAACCGTTGACATTCGTATACGATTGTCACCTACGCATGAAATACAGGGCAAGTCAAAAATCATAGTTTTCTATGTGTGAGTTTGCACTTTATAACGTTCTGACAATCGTATACGATTGTCAGCACCGTGTAAACCTACGCATGATATGCTTGGTTTTCAAGAACTGATTAATATTTGGGGCACAGGTGCTAACTGGGCAGCAATCAAGAAAGTTTGGCCAGACCAAGATGACCGTAACAATCTGGAGTGCACGTTCCATTGGGGGCAGAACTTACATAAGATCGAATCTCTTATTCCATCAGATCTCCATGCCGTGCACAAAGACCTGTTACAGCGATGGATTTACTCTACTCCCGAGGCCAAGGTGTCCTGTGAAACTGCCATCTTCGCCTGGTATGCTGAGAAATGTGGCAGGTCGAATCAGCCAATAGTGAATGCGTACTTCGTTTTCCAAATACGGCACGCGCAGCACATTCTGTCGCAATTCAAGGAACAAACCGAAGACATGACCGCCGAAATCCAACGACCGCTTGTATGCCTTGCGGAAAGCATGCACGCGAAGTGGAGATCGTGGGGGGCATACTACTCCACCTTGTTGGAGTCGGTGGAATTCGATAGCCTTATGCAGATTCGACAAATTTGCCTGGCGATGAACCGGCAGAACTCATCAAAGCACTTGTTGTGCGTGCAAGGTCGTATTCGTTCATTGGAGGATAAGTGGGTTAAAGGCGTCCTTACTCAGGCAGAGTTTGCAGATGGTCGCGAATTAATGCAAACAGTTCGTGCTGGCGCGACAGGATGGCTTCCACAGAGGGGCATCCCTGCAACGGACACCCACCGTCCAGATAAGGTAAACCATGGGGGGGTTTCGCGCAAACGCCCTGCGGAACTTCCCTCGGAAGGCGTCGCCTCCAAGAAGACGCGCACTGCCTCGGCGGTGCCACCTGCCTCTGCGGCAAGACCTACCTCGGCGGCAAGACCTACCTCGGCGGCAAGACCTACCTCGGCGGCAAGACCTACCTCTGCGGCACGTCCGGAGCGTACTTTAGTTCGCGTTTATCCGGAAGCTGGTGGGGACTTCCAACCTTCCCTGCTTCACGTCATGCGGGCAGGCACTAACGGTAAATGCTATGGACGGAAGTCTAATGGTTCTCGTCACGACATCCCACAACTCGCGAAAGGGCAGCTGACTATTGGGTACACTGGAAGCTTGACCTATTATTTTCCAGCAAAAAACTTAACTCTTAAAAAGGGTCAAGTTCGCGAAGTGAGGACCACTCCCCCGATCCGGAGGATTATATTCTGCTCGTGGAAATGTGTTCAAAACCCATGGTATTGTTGTCACGTTTCGATGCCTGGACTGCCCGAGGGGGGGGCGAACAGTGTACCCAAACTTCTTGTTGCACCGGACACAAAGATCCTGGAAAGTGAGGAGACTCGTCTCTGTTCTCTTGGTGTTTGCGTTGCCCATGAGGATGTGACCCCAGAAGAGGCTCGAGGACATCTGGTGAGATCGGAGAATTCGGAGATGGACGTGGAGGAGAGACTTCGCAACGGTGTTAAGGTGAAAGCGAGTGGCAAGGGTTTCTTGACGAAGAAGATAGCGAATTTCTATACCGCGCTCCACAGCATGGTTAAGACCGATAACCTTGCACTGACTCAAATCCGGAAATGTGTTCCTGGTGGTGCAACCGTCTATAACTTCCGAGTTTGTCACCCTGATTCCGATGGCCGTGAATACCTCTTGGAGTTTGGACGAGAATACCGTTGTTCGTGTCCGTGTTTTCGAGAAATGGCGAGGACCCGACCTGCTCCATGCAAGCATTTCCTTTGGCTGTACTCCGAGATATTCGAAATTCCGATCATTACGAGTGTGGGATACCTTCACGAGCCATCGCTGCTATCCTCAGAAGTGCGCAAAATACTGTCGTATTATCCTGGAATTCCGGACAACTTCGATCTCTAGTTGCTTAGCTAGAATACAAACGTAAATCTGTGATGGCATCTTATATATTTTACAGTGTATGCATTTTCATATACGTTATTCAAAACATTTTGTATACCATTGCATGTATTAGCACCCTCGTCCACATTCGAATATGATTAACCGTACGGTCGAAGCTTGACAATCGTATACGATTGTCACACGTGAGAGAGACTTACCGCCGAGATCGTGTATCCTATTGCATGTCGTATAACCCTGCCTTGATATTCGCGAAGAGTTTGTCACTACTCGTGCACATCTGAATATGATTAACCGTACGGTCGAAGCTTGACAATCGTATACGATTGTCACACGTGAGAGAGACTTACCGCCGAGATCGTGTATCCTATTGCATGTCGTATAACCCTGCCTTGATATTCGCGAAGAGTTTGTCACTACTCGTGCACATCTGAATATGATTAACCGTACGGTCGAAGCTTGACAATCGTATACGATTGTCACACGTGAGAGAGACTTACCGCCGAGATCGTGTATCCTATTGCATGTCGTATGACCCTGCCTGGATATTCGCGAAGAGTTTGTCACTACTCGTGCACATTCGAATATGATTAATCGTACGGTCGAAGCTTGACAATCGTATACGATTGTCACACGTGAGTATTGTAGTAGATATATTTATAGATTTTCTTTATCTATATATCCTAGGAAAATATTAAAATAATTCATATTTTTACAGATGTCTACAGGGAGGTTCACAAGAGTCAGAAAGCCCACTGCTAAGGCACAGGCTGTGGCTGCCGGGCGTGAGGGAGGTGCGTACCTGCAGCCCTATAAATGCATGTCGGGGTGTCATTGATTTCATTATTGCATGGCTCGTACAAAACAAACCGCTCGAAAGAAATTCGGAGGCTCAATTAGAGATTTACAGCGTATGGCCTCCGGAGGTGCACAGGCCTCTCAGAGCGGATCTTTGGCATCCGGTGAAGGTGGTTCAAATGAGTTACCCGCCGCTGGTGTTGCTCCAGGTACCGCAGGAGCTGCCACTCCAGTCGCAAGTGAAGATGCCACTCCAGTCGCAAGTAATCCTCAAGCTACAGCTAAATCGCCAAGAAAGCTGACTATTACAGTTGGTGCGCCGAAACCAGCCCAGCAACCAGCTCAGCAACCAGCTGAGCAAGTCGTTGCGCTAATGCTCGAGTATGCCGCTACAAATAGACAGAAGGAGAAGAAAGACCTCGAGAGTGGAATTCGGGCCCTTGTGGAAGGTGGAGATGGTAAGGAGATAGTTGATACAGCTGTTGCATTACTGAAGAATCAGGACGCACCTAAAACTGCTGGCACTCTTAAAAGAATGCTAGGTAAGAGAAAAGCTGATGCAGATGCAGCGCTAGAGGCAGCGCCAGAGGCAGCGTCAGCTCCTGCACCCGAGACCTCGGGGAGTGCACCACCGCCAAAGCGTGCTCGTGACCCGAAGGGTAAGGCAGCGATATCTGGGACCACTGATGACGACAACAGGCAAGACTACGTATTCCCAGGACCGCTGAATATCAAAAAAGTGATCTCAGAATGGACTTTTCGTCCCCAGCATAATACTCGAGAAGACAAAAAGCTTCCAGTAGTTGCCCCTCTTGGCTTGCTGGTACATCCTGCTGATGTTCAGGGGGACTCAAACCGACTTTCGTTTACCCGCGCGACTTCACAAGAGGGAATAGAGAAGCAGAAGAAGGTCATCATGGAGCGATGGGAGGTGGACAAATCACATGTCATCGCGTGGTGGACTGGACACTATTACACGGACGAAGAGTATAGGCAAATGCTCATGTCCAAGTTTTATCCCGGCGAGGCATTGCTTGTCAGCACTAGCATTATGCAAGGGTTCGGGACTTTCCTACAAAGCTTGACAATCGTATACGATTGTCAGACCTGAGTTCATTTCGGTTGCTTGCAGCGGCGGATGCGGCGGCTCCTGAGGAAGTAAGCAACTTCAACAACATGGTGCACAATCTGGAGACCGACTATCTCAGTCTATTCGATAGTGGTCCTGATGACTACAAGAAGTGGGTGAAAAACAAGTTCATGCGAATGCAGCTTGTCGTGGTGGATGGCCAGCATCGCTATGACGCCTGGCTTGACCTTGTCCTGGACGCAAGGAAACGTAAAGCATTTTGGAATGGTACCGGGACCGCTGCTAGGTCCTCTCTGGAGGGGTTGGCCACAACGATTATAGTTCTGAAGAAAGAAACACCTCTTTGTGTTTTGGTAAGCGATCCTTGTATGATATCGTTTGTTTCATCGTTTCAATAAAATACCGTGTGTACATGAATGAATTTTTTACAAGTTTCGGTTTGCGCAGAGCCTTATCGGGACACTAACGAACACCGACCAAACAGAAAGTCTTGTTGACTCTCACGAACACGATAAATGGATTTTGCTGTTGAATATTGCCGACGCCTCGGAAGACCAACTGGCGCATTTTACACAATTCCCGGTAAGGCAAGCTAGTGCCAAGAGTAACGCTTGGTATCGGAACAATCTGAGGGATACGACCGCGGCGGCCTACTCGAACGAGATTTCCAAACTTCGGGATCAATCGGCAAAAGTTGCCCTCCTCCAATCGCGCGAGCGGGATGCGCAAAAGGTATGAAACTTCCGCGCTCTCTCATGTGTCCTCACCCACGTGTGACAATCGTATACGATTGTCAAGCTTCAGTTCTCACCCACGCGTGACAATCGTATACGATTGTCAAGCTTCAGTTCTCACCCACGCGTGACAATCGTATACGATTGTCAAGCTTTGGCGCTAGCTTCGCCCCTGACTCACGCGTGACAATCGTATACGATTGTCAAGCTTCAGTTCTGACCCACGCGTGACAATCGTATACGATTGTCAAGCTTCAGTCCTCACCCACGTGTGACAATCGTATACGATTGTCAAGCTTCAGTTCTCACCCACGCGTGACAATCGTATACGATTGTCAAGCTTCAGTTCTCACCCACGCGTGACAATCGTATACGATTGTCAAGCTTTGGCGCTAGCTTCGCCCCTGACTCACGCGTGACAATCGTATACGATTGTCAAGCTTTGGCGCAAGCTTCAGTTCTCACCCACGCGTGACAAGCGTGTCGCCCCCCTTACATGTGTCCAACGTGTCTTGCTTGCAGATTTTGCGGTTACTGGATCCAAAACTGGGAGTGAATGGCGGAAGGAAGCTCTCGAGTTGAAGAACTATCCGAAAGATCTGCAGCCTGTTCTTACCCTAGAGGCTATAAGCACCTCGCTATCAGCCTTAGGGTTTGATGTACGATATTTTTTCTTTGTTCTTAATGTGGCGAAGCAAGGAGTATTAGTGGACGATGTGGACAAACGGAAGGAGTTCTACCAGAAATATGGGATCAGTTGCAAGGGCAAGTTTTTGACTGGCACTGAGTTCAGCTCGCATTGTCATCGTCTTGGTTTCATCAAGGATGTCATCGAATCTGCCAAGGCCAAGTTTGCCTCGCTGATGGGTTGGACGAAATACCCAGATTGGTATGGACACGCAGAGGCTATCGGGGACGTCTATGATGATGATGAGGATACGCAGGATACTATACTCAAACTAAAAGCTGACAACCCTTGGGGACCCTATGAATTTGATGGGGAATTTTACCGTGATTCGCAGCATATGACGTACGTGCAAAAGCATCACCAGACACTTAAGCAAGACGTCCACAGAGAGCCTGATTTGGAAACCAAGCTTCTGGTGTGGATGTTAATCAAATCTTCCAACAAATTCTACACTGCACGCTTCGATGAGGTCATGAAGAGCATGATGAAAGCAAAACGATGGAAGCGCGTTGATTCCAAGGAAGGAAGGGCTATGGACAAGAGTGTGAATAAGTCATCGCAGGATACCATGCATACTTACAAGACTCTTGTGGATTGCGCTGGTGAGTTAGTCCTCACAAGTTTTTTTTTTTAAGTTGCAGGATTACAAGTCCTAATGACAGTGATGTTTGCTATGCAGCCACGCGTATGATCTTGTGCTACATTCACTCCTTGCCGGATGACTACATCGAGATTCGAAATGCCGGTCGCTTTGGGGCTACGTTCACGATTCCGAAGCTTTATGGCCCTGCCTACACTGAGGCACCCGTATACGATTCCGCATGGTTTCGGCAGACGTTGGGCATCACCCATACGAAAAGGGGGTTTGAGGAAAACTGCCTGCATTTGCTATGGGCGATTCAAGCAGCAGCTGGGTCTCAGATTAATATGGCCCCTGCAGTACTGGCAGCGTCGCGGATGATGGAAGCCAAAGAAATGCCAGATATCAATGACGAGATCGCCGCGTTCAGTGCGAAGGTGACCCCGTTATACACTTGTGATGATCATGCCATGGGGATGATCGGTCAGTTGGTAAATGTTGGTAAAAGAAGTGTGACAATCGTATACGATTGTCAAGCTCTGGCGTTACCTTGACTTAGAGTCTGTTCTGTCTCTGAGTTCGAAGACTGATTCTGATGCGTATTACAGGCCGTTTGGGAATGGCTGGAACTCCGTGTGAAAGCGTCACGCCGGGAGGGCGGGATGCCGGATGCTCTGATTAAAACGGAGATTTTCGATCATGATTGGGAGCCGAAGAGCGCGGTGATTGAATTCATGGAGCTGAAAATCCAACACAAGGAGCTGCATGCTGCCGAGGGAGTCCAGCAGCCGGTGGACTTCAACAAGTGCCATCGCGAGTTGCTGGCGAAGCTTCTGACTGAGGGATTGCTGGATTTCGGAATGAAGGTTAGAGCTGTTCAAATATCTACATTGCAATGTATTAAGTATTTCCTGCGTATGTATTTCAAAGCAGACTGATGAAAGCAATGTTCCACA
>LGRX02033772.1:0-23706 GCA_001247695.2 Cymbomonas tetramitiformis | reverse complement strand
CCGTACCTAGGTTGAAAAAATGTAAAAATTAAAAATCATCAGGTCGCGGCGCCTCCACTTCGCTTGCTTGGGCAGTTTTCACTCTCCGTACCTAGGTAGAAAAATATTTTTTTAAATGAAAATCCCTTCGTCACGGTACCTCTCTTTCGCTTGCTTGGGCAGTTTTCACTCTCCGTACCTTGGTTAAAAAAATGAACAAATTGAAAAATTGAAAATACTGTCAAGGCGCCTCCCTCGCTTGCTTGCGCTTTTCACTCTGTATTCTAGTTGAAAAAATAAAAAAATGAAAATCCTCTGTCACGCGCTTCCCTTCGCTTGTTTGGGCAAGCTTTCTACTCTCCGTAACTATGTTATAAAACAATTGAAAGTCCTCTCGTCACGATGCCTCCCGCTTGCTTGGGCGCTACCTCCGTACCTAGGTAGAAAAATATTTTTAAAAATGAAAATCCCTTCGTCACTGTAACTCTCTTTCGCTGCTTGGGCAGTTTTCACTCTCCGTACCTTGGTTAAAAAAATGAACAAATTGAAAAAATTGAAAATACTTTCGTCAAGGCGCCTCCCCTTCGCTTGCTTGGGCAGTTTTCACTCTCCGTACCTAGGTTGAAAAAAAATTAAAATAATGAAAATCCTCTCGTCACGGCGCTTCCCCTTCGCTTGCTTGGGCAGTTTTCACTCTCCGTAACTATGTTATAAAAAAATTGAAAGTCCTCTCGTCACGATGCCTCCCCAAAGTACGAACCATTCATGTGTACGCACGTTGCTGCTTATAGTTCACGAATTTTGGCGAACGCCTACCACTTCCGATTCCCGCATAAATAGAATACACTTCAACTATACCCACAATAACACCCAAGTATCTACATATACGTGTGACTTAATATGGTGTGCAGCGTGCGCACATCCCACATTGGCTATCAATCATGGCCCATCACCAGTATCAACCATCCACCGAATACCCGATTGTTCTGTAACAAAGTACCAGTGTGCAGCATCAAGAACACATCAATCATAACTCAACATCACCTTCAACTCGTACCTAGTCACACAAAGTTCATGCGGAAGCTCCGATGGCATCATGTAAACAAGTTTGAGCATTCCAAAATACTGGATGATGTCCCAGGATTCATGGATGGCACTTGTCGCATGGTGCGGTTATCATAAGTAAAACTAATCTGGGGCGGATGATACTCCACAGATTATTCATACACGTTCCTAGTTGTAAACACATACAGTTTGCATGTGCATGCTATAGCTAGGATAAAATCGCATATTCTTACACTATTGGTACATCAATGCATTGAACTTATACAAAACTCATCTAGGAAAAATGCCCACATACAATAGGCAACTTCAATGCCCAAAATATACATGCTGACAACCGCCGTAGCTGTCATGCCCAACATGTGGCCTTCTAAAGGTGGTGCAGGAGAAGAGTTGGACTGCGCACTCCCATCAGAATTGGCCAGTTTTCCACGTGTATCCAATCGGTTTGCAGCTTCTTTGCACTCCCGTTAGAATTGGCCAGTTTTCCACATGTATCCAATCGCCTTTGCAGCTTCCTTACTTCCGTTCATCTGGGCAACTTGGAACCTGACAGTTGACCGCCCCTCCAACCATCATGACTATATTTGTATGCCCAGGGTAGACGGTACTGCCTGCTTCATATCCCACTCAGAATATGCACGAATACCCACAGTCTACTGTGTCGACAATGCCCTTCGCATGCCAGGCCTTTGCGGCATTGCAGTACATTTGATACATTAAGAACTATTTCAAACATAGAGTGGCAAGCCCAATGCCTCTCTTACAATGAAGAGCGCCTCTTCAAGAACGATTAGGTCTTCGAGGAAAAAGAGAAGGTTTATTTGAGGATAGCAAGAGGCTACACTATCTGATGGCTTCAGTTTGCTCAAATGAGGATTGCAAGAGCGCACACCATCTGATGGCTTCAGTGTTGTCAGTCTTGGTGCCGTCCCCATCGTGATAAAGATAACCAAGGATCATCTGCTTATTCACATATCCGTACACCCCATAGCAATTGGTTACAAGCCACTCGCATCACAAGGCAGTGGATACACAACTGAGGAACCTTAAGACAGACATATTTGCTGGCCATAACTCATGATGACAGTCAGGCTGGAATTGTGCATTTCCCAATTCATACTATCTAAATAGTGTGTTTTATGATGCCACATGTGATATATAGTGTGCACCTCAGCACACTATGAATTGTCTCATGGTTCATCGTGCTCGTGGTACACATACCCCTCTGCAGAATCATTCCAGATGGTAAAACACAACTCGATTCATCCGAGCCATAGCGAGCAAGATATACAACGCAGCCTGAGGCAGCATTGCACATTGCTACGCTAATTTTATGAAAGCCGTGCCAGGTATAACTCACCGACGCAGCAGCGATGACATCTTGACTACTGTGTACATTTTTCGCAGCGCGTTGCAGCCACAGCAAAGCCTGCAGCTCGCACCCCCGATCTTAACGCGTCGGAGCCAGGGTAAGGCATATTTTGTCCAAATACGCGCAGCAAAACCAATGAAATTGGGCTTAAAAATTATTTGCCAGACGCTTCGTCTGGTTGCCATTATTTGTGTTACAAGCCGAAGAATGATAGTGCCATGTGCACCTCATAATCGCGTTGAACATGAAACTGACGCTGACACAGAATACCCCTGACGATCAATCATCGCAGTGTTGCGCTGAACTTCAATAAATAGGGAGACGGAAGATGCACTCAAATCACCCTTTGCGGAACACTTAACGTGTCAATAATAAATCCCGTTGCAGCTTCCGAAAGGACAACAATACTATAGTGCGCACCTCTTCGCTGTCCTGTCCCAACGCCGGGTTCTTGCCGTCATAAAAATATCTTCCAAGAGCGAGTTGTGCCTGCAGGAATCGGGTATGCCAGCAGCTCCAACATCACATCACATGAGAATTCCGGGTATGTGCACAGTAACATCGGTCTCCTACAGGTGGCCTGCCAACAGGCTTGTAAGTGCGGATACTTCGTATGCTGACGTCTCAAAACAGGAAAGTTCATTTCACTGGTCTACCCCAACGAACTGCTCACCGGAACCAGTCTACGGATAGGCTAACCTTATTAAAATAGTACCAGGGCCAATACTGCTGCATAGGCGCTTAGAAAATGCACAAAGAGCCCACAAAACTGTATGGACCTTACCTCTGGAAGGCCCGCCTTGCCAGCCTTCTTCCAATACTTCGAGGCCTGCGACAAACCTCGAAAAGGATCTCACCAAAATCGAATGAGCCGACTTGAATACAAGATTAAATTGTCTAGATTCAGCCAATAGCCTATCTGTTCTCGTTTGAATACAGTCCAGCGGCTGTTCAAGAGACGCAGAAGGAAGAATACGTAGCTTAGGCACGGCATACGGATGCCTGCCTCAAGTGCAGAATTGAATTCCGGCTTCCGAATAACCTCGCAACTACGAAAATATTTACAGCTCATGTGAAACTGGCTGCGAAACGAAATTGCGCAGGAGCCCACCAGAAGGATGTTGTCGCCACGCAGGTCATATACCCTGCCCAGCAGCAACGTGACTGCAACCAGTGGCACCCCTCCTGTAAGAATGATAGGATCCCTGTTCGATCGTAGAAGTGCAGTGGCTTTGGCCTCGTGCAAGCACGGGCATGCACTTCAAGGACGGAGTATGGGGATCGTCTGCGAGGACGAAGAAAGCGCAGCAAGTGTTATGGGGCACCGTGATATCACACCAAGGGCAGGGAGAGGGGGCAAGTACGGTGGTGACACAACGAGGGCAGGATATGGTGGGGGTTCGGAAGGTAAGCATGGGAATGGCATTTCGAGGGCTGTGGGGCGGCTCTGAGAGGAGATGGTTTATCGAGGGCTTTGAGGAGAGGGCAAGCACGCGGATAGCACAACGAGGGCTGTCAGGATCTAGCTGTGCCGGAAAAGAGCTTCTGCGAGCGAGAAGGCGGGAGAACGGGGCGTCCACATAAACCCGGGAAATAAAAAAGTCAGAGGGTCCAAGGCGAGCACCTTGGAGGTTCCCAGCAGTTTCCAAGTCGAACAAAACTGAGGGTAACTTTGCGGTTCGTATGGCCCTGCGGAGGCACACTCGGGCAGTGAGAGAGGGGGTGAGCACGAGTGAGGGACGCCAGAGGAGGCGATGCTCACTGCTTCAGAAAAAGACGTCTTCCATCCCCAAGAGTGACAAGAGTGGTTCCGCATGCCTCACCCTCATTCCTGAGGCGAAGTTAAACGCTCCCATGCATCAAGCATGCTCCAAGTGGCTCCAGCGAACGGGACTACGGAGCACACAAAGGGCGTAAATATCACAGCAGAAGGCGTTGCTAGCTTTCGGAGTAAGAATGCGGAGACTTACTTAGAAGGCTTCCTGAACTGGGCGGGCTTCCGACTCTCCCCTGTGCGCACGAGGCTCCGATCAAGGCGCCACAGTACCCGTTAGGAGGGACATGTTATTGCACACGTGGCGTTCCCGAGGCACACGATGCTTGCGCGGGACGCCTGACGTCCGAGGTGGGAACATCGGATAGCAGAATGTGATCCAGAGTCGTGGCATATTTTGAGGCTTCAAACCGAAACACAACTTTCTGGTCAAAACAGATAAAGCAAGGAATACTCCGAAGGAAACCGCAGGTGCCTGACGATGTCGTGACGATGGGGCAGTCAGGAATAATGTGGCAGGGTGCCCACGTAAGCTCACAGGAGAAGTAATCTTTCCGCTGACAGAGAGTGAGGCATACCTTCATCTACCTTGAGCGGAAAATTGATGTCGACATTGATACCCAGGCGCGCCATACGGCGCTAGAGAAGCAGCAACACGAGCCGCACCTCAGGCAACAGTTGAGGAGATGCAGGAGTTCTCAGCGGAGCAAGAAGTGCAAGTAACGGGTGCAAGGAATTTCTGGGAGCAAGAAATGGGCGCCCTTGCTGAGTTTCAATTCACCGAAATTGAAACGAGGTACCGCTGTAACAGAGACCCAGAGATAACCGCAAGTCGGAGTGCGGCAGGATCAGTATGTGCCTAGTAGGCTTGAGAATGTTGCCGGGTGATGTTGAGAGAAGATTTAAACGGTGATAGAGCGCGGGCTTTCGATCCTCCTTGCCAAGTCGCGCACGAATATGAAAACAGGGACAGAGGCAAGAGCGTGTCCGACAGAACTCATGATCTGCGTGCATAGAGAAGCGAACCGCGCACCGATGTGTGTTGAGGAGTGAACCACGCGCTGATGCGTCTTGAGGATCTCACCTTATTGGCCAAGAAAGCGTTACGCCAGGCCTGACACACTGAAACCACCAGGCGATACGACCGGCCGACTTCAGTCGTCTCCTTACACACCTCGACCTTCGTTGAGACAAACGTTAGCAGCAAAAATTGCGGCAGGCCATAACTTCTTTCCTCAGCGAAAGGGACGACAGGACACTTCGAGCGCATCAAGCATAAAATCAGTGGCATATGTCCTGAGGCGCCATAATTGAGTCGTGGAATGCTTTGTGTACCTCCGGCGGAAGGCAGCACGTGCGCAAGCTTTTGAGGCAGATGGTCGTACACCTGCGTAATAACCAGAGAACACCATGCCCTTCATATTACGTTCCCTCCGTAAATCACTCAGCGCACAGCACGGATATCACTTCCACCGGAACACTTTCGGGAGAACAAAACTTACAACATGCGCAAGGGAGGACTGTGCTACGAGGGGACGTGTGAGCAAACCGGGCCGTCTCTTGCCACTCGTGAGCACTCGGGGTAAGGGGTGTCGTCACCAGAAACACTCGAGTAGCAAAGAAGAGCACTCGCAGAGAATAATGAGAAAAAAACGGGAATGCCTTCAAGTACTTTAAGAGCAACGCCTTTCAGCGAGCTCAGCAAGGACTCGGGTGCATAATATCACGATACGCACTGGGCGTTATCCAGAATATCAAGCAAACTATCTGGAAAGCAAGCGAGGACATGTTCGAGCAGTGGGACGCACAAGTGCGAGCATTTCCTCTGGAAATTGGGACCACTGGGAGTGTGCATCCAACTCGGATGCGTCGGAACTAATTGCCTCCATTAATTGTGCACACTGTCTCGGTCCCGAATAAGTTTGTATCAAGCCAGTCCCGATGTTGTTGAAGACCGTCTGGGGTTCCAAAACTTGAATGAAGCAGCGTGCGACTTCCGTCCGGACTGCGAAGTTAATTTCAAGGGAGGCGTTCAGCGTCGTGTTGGGAACTCAAAAGTTTGGATAAGGCAATCTGCCATAGATCTAAACTCGGCTTGATCCTCCTAGAAATTTCATGAAAGCTAGAAAAGTACAGTCCACTTTACGAAAGGTCCTAGGTGACCGCTTGCGGAAGTGAAACTGGCCCTTTTCTAGGCGTGTCACGCGACCGGACGGTGATCCACGATTCGCTGTCGTCAGTTTTCCTTCTGACGATCTGACCAGAAGAGAGCTTTAACACTTTTTGAGGTTTTCAAAATAGGATCAAGTTTGCGAATGAGGCACTGACAAGTGCTGTCCCTCATGGATCCCAACCAATACCCAGGCGGTATTCAACATTGGGAAGGCAGCGTCATAAATAATAAGTTATTACTTTTTTGAAACGTCGTTTCGTTGAAAGGATCAAAGTCTCGACTCTCGAGTCCTCCGATATGGGCAGTTGGGCTCTTGGTTGGGCACTATTTTCAGCACGCCCCTCCGATTTTGAACGAGTGTCACAGTACTGTCACAGTATCAGTAGAGCCCATCTCAAAGGTAATGTTGTATAAATTATGATAATTATCGTCTATGATAATTATTAGTAATTTATCGATAATTATCCACCCCTAAAAGCAATATTATTTGGGTTAATTATTTATTACCGTTGGATTTTACCGTTGACTGCATCCTGCGGCCTGGCTATGGTGGGTTGGGGGGCGATCGCCGCCAAGACCAAAGATCGTCCACACTCCAGTTCCATCAGCAAAGCACGTCGCCCTTTCACACCTCTTAGAGAGATCAGCCGCCTTAGCCTCATCATGTTGCCTTGCTGTTCACCTGTCCTTCTTTCTTGCGTGCATATCTGACGTTTTCACTGTGTTTTCTATTTCTTATCTTCGGTATTTCCTATTTCTTATCTTCTTAAAGCCGCAAGCTCGCTCGCTGCGGTGATACTAATCACCTTCAAAGATGATGTTACCACCTCCTAACTCCTTTCCCTTTGTTGTGTCCTTTCTCCTTTCCCAAGCATGTCTTCTTATAATTTGCTTCATGGCTCGCGGAGGACGAAAGCGTTCTTCGAGCAACCTTGTTGACCGATATTTCAAGGAGTGCACACGTTATGTCGTAGAGGCCGATGAGGAAAATGATGTGCGCGTTGCTCAGCAAGCATGGCTGGAGTGCTCATTTAACTGTGGGACTAAATATTTTGCACTGAAGCCAAACGTTACCTTGCGGATGCTTGGGCACTTGTCTAAGTGTTCAAGCTGCCCTCAAATTGTGAAGGACGAAATTGAGTCTGTGTCGAAGTCCAAGGTCTCGCGAGGGGTAACTGAAGTTTCCGTGAAACACGCATATGCCGCAGATCCTGAGATCCTTGAACCTACCTTGCGCTCGCGAGTGGCAACCTTGGTGCTCCCACTCCTTCAGGCCGACTGTCAAGGTTGATATTCAACCTTTCAGACTATGCGGCTGCTATTGAACAGTAGCAACTCGCAACAAGTATTTGGTGGGTATGAGTGCAGTCTGGTATCCAGAATCCCCTGCTTGAGCTCAATGCTCTCTCATATACCTCAATGTCCTCACACCTCATAGGCGTTACCACCATCGGGTTGTGAACCCGAGAACATTGGGTGAACTAACAATATCGGCTGATCAAATTAGCCTGTTGATACCCGCATGGTGTTCAATTCGTTATGCTTGAAGCGAAGACGCGTCCTTTCAGAACAGTTTGTTCTTCAAGAACTTGTCTTGCTTCATCATCGAGATTCCGTACTCGGCCTCTCGATGACAGATGTCACTCATGGTGAGTGGATGACAGATATTATGACTGTACATGTCATAGTCGACCGTACTGACAATACTCGACGATTGTATGTCATTATAACACATGACATGACATGACATGACATGACATGACATGACATGACATGACATGACATGACATGACATGACATGACATGACATGACATGACATGGTATGACATGTATGACAGGTATGACACGTATGACATGTATGACACATATGTCATCGGTCATATCCCTGACACCGACTCTCCCAACGTCGTGTTGCCCCTTGTGTGGCACACACCATATCTAATTTCAAAGATAGAATCTCTGATGCCGAAGTCAGTCGTATTGATAAGGCCCTTCCTGCCTTGATTGTTGGCTGCGCATTATCGTTTAACATAATGACTTCGACATTCTTTACCGCGCTTTTATCGCCGCGATTCGCCCTGCTTATTTGGCTCGCTTAAAAGCACGTACGTTTTTTACTAAGACCCTTCTTCCTGAGCTCACGAAGTCTATAGGCGTAGGTATTGATCACAAAATGGAAGCTCTTCCAGGGTACAGTACTATCAATCTTGATGGGATGAAGGATGTTGTCTCTAACACTAACACTGTCAATGTTACTTCCACTAAAGGTGGCTTGTCCAAATACCTGACCACGTACATGCCTGGCCAACGCAAGGAAGATGCTGCTTTTTACGCACAGTGTACGAAAAAAGCTTTGGAGTCCGATGCCCCTTTTGTTGGCGAGGAGCCAACTGTACTGGAAAAAAACACTTTTGTCCGAAAAACGTATGCTGGTATATGTGCTGACAATGTTGTGTATATGAGGAACTCGCAGCGTTTGGTTCTAGCGGCCTATGGCTTTCTTTTTGCAATTGGTTGTATCACTCACATCCTGGATCTATTGTGTGAGGATATTGCCAAGGTTTCCGAGATCGGAGACTTGTTGGCTAACGCTTTAAAGTTGATTAAGTTTGTTCGAAGTCACCCTCGCATTCGTGGCGGTTTCACATCCTCCCACACTTAAGGATTCTGAGATTTTGATGATAATCATTAGTAATTTATTGATTTTATAATTATTAGTAATTTATTGATAATTATCCCCCCCCCATATGAAAATCATCATAATTAACCAACGTTACTCATAGGTATCTACAACAGCAACACTACCAATACCGTGACACTCGCGTGGTCGCGTCACCACGCCACGTAGGAACCTTCTCACTACCATTATGTCATGCTACGCCATGTTACCGTAACCTAACGGTAAGAAGGTTAAGAATCCACAATCACAATCCTCGGCGCATACTGTGACTTGTAGCGTTGTAGGAGATAGGTCAAGGTGTTAGGTGTTAGGGTTATGACCGATGACACATGTGTCATACATATCATACGTGTCATACATGTCAGACATGTCATACCATGTCATGTCATGTCGAGTCATGTCATATATTATGATGACAGTTGGTCGTCGGTACGGTCGACTATGACATGTACAGTCATATCATCTGTCATTTACTCAAGGTGAGACCTGAGTGACACATGTCATCGAGAGGCCAGTATGTCGGACTCAAGATGGCAAAGCAAGATTGTGTCTTGAAGAACCGAATGGTTCGGAGAAGAACTCATCTTCGCTTCTAGCATGTTCTGAACAAACATGTGAGTATCATATGGCTTATTCGCTCAGCCGATACTGATTGTTCAACCAATGCCTTGGGTTCACAACCCGATTGCGGTAGCATCTATGAGATGCAGGGCATCTAGTATAGATGAGGTAGCGTTGTGCTACGGCAGTATCTTCGGACGAAGCACTGCACTCATCACCCGCTCTTACGCTGCACGAGTTGTTACTGTTCAATAACATCCGTGTTATCTTATCATATCATATCTCGCAGCTTGCCAGCGAGACCTTATCAGTTGGTATTCTACTCGTCAAGGCGAGAACGGGGACAATCTAGTGTGACGAGTGCAGCAGTAGATATCGAATATTGTGACGCAGGTTGCGGAGCGCGAACAATAACAGGCGTCGCAATCGCATACATACTGATATATCTGCATATCGACCGCTGCATAAGCGAATATTGTGCGCGAGGATATATCGTCATATTCGCAGTCGCTGATCGTACATATCGTCACCAATACAGCGCGAGAAGGTGTGTATGCCGCATACATATGCGCAGCGATCACATATACGCGCAGATACGATTCGCAGTTGTACGAAATTCGCAATATTGAGACGCGGATGCGAAAATCATCATCAGAATATGTTCCGCGCGAGAAATAGCATTTGTATCATGTGCTATTCATACTGCGACAAGATGTTCTCATCATTAGCAGCGCGCACCATCGCGATTTTGATGATCGCAATAAATCGCTCACTGTACACGACGATTACTTTGCAGTTTTTTATGACGATGTCAGTATGCAAAATGTCATCAAAATACCGTCATTATCAATAGTTGCAATAATCACGCTGCGCGCATCATGATATCCTTCACAGAATATGTGTATACTTACTGAGATTATCATGAACGGACGCATGATGACAGTATATTGCAGCATGCCATACAATACTCTGATGCTTGCTGAGATATTATAATTTATTCACTGTCAGATTCGTATACAAACCTGCAATCATGAGTGTGTACTGCATACATGCTGTGTGAATAGCTTACACACACACACTCAACATGACAGATAATTGAATACTCTGCAGCAACATCATAGTGTGTGCAAAATTGAGTGTGCGGAGATTATAATACCTGCAGCACCACACACATACTTGCAGTATACACCATCATTGAGTATATACTGGGTGCATGCAGCAGATGTACATTACATCACTTGTACATTATATACTGAGCAACTGTATCATTGTGCATACATTATGCATACAGCTTGATCACGATTAGCAGCTGTAATGTACAAACCAGCTTGATCACGATAGCAGCTGGGACATATGGCATCACATCACAATGCATCAGACATTGCACATAAGCATACTGCTGTGCATGTAAGCTATATTGGAACCCATGTAGTGTAAGGTGCCTGAAGGTGGTCTTAACACCATAATTAGCTCGACATACTCTGACGCAGGATTTGGGATGAGTATGTTCGTTCTATGGTGGATCACTGAAGGGAATGCTCACCGGAACTATATGTGAAATAAACCAAACAACTCATCACTGTAGATGAGAATATGCAGGATTACAATCACCACTAAGCTGATATATATATATCATGTTAGACTTATTCTATGATTGGTGTACAGATCATCCTACATGATAAATCATCTTGGTATAGTGTAATACCAGTAATCACCTGTATACAAGTGTGTGTAGTAGCACAATTCCACACACACACATGTACTCAATCAGGAAGTACATGAACATAAGCCACTATATACACATACTGTTCGAAACCATGGTTCTTTCTGACAACACTTTAGAGCAATATTTAATTGAAGAACGTGAAGTCATGAGACGCAAAGGAGTTAAAGTGTATCAGCCTTCCGAATTTTTTCCGAACCATATGGCTGGTAAGTTCGGAACACACATTCCGAACGATTCACGCCCTAAGCGTGTTCCACTTGCAGAGTGCGCTGACGTTATTCATGAAGAGAATACTTCATGCTTGTTATACGACGTCCCGCAAAAGCGTAGCTCTGTGAAGGAGGGTCTCACTGAAATAGTGTGTGGTAAGTTGACCAATCCCACACCAATTTCTGAAGCGGAATAAAGGTCGCACGTGCGCCTTTGTGAAGAAGGGGCTCGTATGTTCCCTCGCATAAAACGTGGTGTAGTGCAACACGATTATGAAAGCGAGTTCAACTATTTGACTGGCGATCGGTACGATCGCTTTTTCAACACCAGGAAGTTAGCCAATAAAACAATGCGCGAAGCTCATTGTCCAATCGAGAACTATTGGCCTAACGAAAGTTTCAGGGAGAAGACCGATGGCTCACCCAACGAGGTGGTTAGGCGTTGGAGGAACGCTGCGAACGTGCAGCTGTACGCATTGGTCACCCAACCTTCTGAAAAGGTGCTTTGTGCGCATGTGGAATACGAAAAGTCTGTGCTTTTGGACGCTGGTATTCCCTTGAGTTCTGGACATGGCGTAGGAGGCCAACAATATCGTCTTAAAGATTTTGAGGGTTGTATGCACAAGGATATTGATGTGCGCTCTCTTTTGACACGAATTCGCATTTTTGACGTTGGTAGGAGCGAAGGCGTTGTGCAATATTGGCACGCACCTAATCACAAGTTCGCAATGCGTTTATACCATGGCGATTTGTTGTTTTTCAACAGCGAGTTCTCACATGCTGCAGGGGCTTGTGAGCGTCTTGAGGAGGATTGCCATAGGTACTATGTTGGCAATTTTGTGACGCTCAAGTTTCTTAATGCTTGCAAGAAGTTCCATGGCGACTTCGAGTTGCCAAACAGCAACAAGCGTGCCGCCAATAGGAATAGGAATCGGCGTGCACGCAAGAAAGTTGCAAAGGCCGCAGAGCGCGCTGAACAATCGGACAAATAACTTATTCAACGTTGTTTGTGTTCTAAGTGCTGTAAGCGGTGTTTGTTTGCTGTAACATTTTGGTTGCTTCTTTTGCTCTCTTTTTGCTTCTTTTGCTCTCTTTTTGCTTCTCCGATTGTGCATACTTTAATTGATACTCATCGTGTTCTCAATTCTTGTGTTTGATCGGAGCATTTGTTGTCTTGTGTTGTGTGTATGCAATGCATGCACCGTTGCTACATTCAACACGATCAGAATACATCTCCTCACAAAGGCTGGGTGTGTCCGAGCTGGTCTACCTTCGGGGGGACCGCCGTACCCCATGATTGGCTTTTGTGAGCAAGTGTATTGTGATCATGTTGAATGTGGTGCCCTAAACATCTTGCATAAAATCCTCACGCACGCATAACCACTTGGAATAGCTAAAGTGAGAGAAGAAATTTATCTTTAGAATCTCTACACATATTTCTGTGGTGCATATAACATATCTTGATTTAGAACATATTTCATATCTCAACTTATGATATACTATATCTTAACGTAGAACATATTTCAACTTAGAATATATATCATATTTCAAGTTATAACCAAGAAGGGACTGTCGAAAATATGTGATAAGAATTCTTAGAGCCAAGCGACATATTACTTTTGAAAATATGTGATAAGATTTTGCAGAGCTTGCCCACATATGACGATGGAACAATTGTGATAAGCATTTCCAAAGTCCGTTCATATACGATTCTCAAATATACGTGATTAGAATTTCCAGAGCTTGCTCACATATGACGATCCAAAATATGTGATAAGAATTTTCAGAGCTCGTTCACATACGACTCACGAATATATGTGATAAGAATTTCCAAAGTTTGCCCATATACAACTCTTGGATATATGTGATAAGGATTTCCAAAGTTTGCTCATATACGACTCTCCAATATATGTGATCAGAATTTCCAAAGTTTGCCCACATATGACTCTCAAAAATATGTGACAACAACTTCCAAAGCTTGCCCATATACGACTATCGAATATATGTGATAAGAATTTGCAGAAGTTACTCATTCACGACTCTCGAATATATGTGATAAGAATTTCCAAAGCCGGCCCATATACGATTCTCGAATATAAGTGATAAGAATTTTGAGGGTCCGCCCATATACGACTCTCGAATATAAGTGATTAGAATTTCCAAAGCTTGCCGACATATGACTGTCAAAAATATGTGATAAGAATTTTTAGAGGTTGCCCATATTTGACTATCGAATATATGTGATAAGAATGTCTAAAGTCCGTCCATATACGACTCTGGAATATATTTGATAAGAATTTCCAGAACATGCCCATATACGACTCTCGAATATATTTGATAAGAATTTCCAGAGCCAAACGACATATTACTCTAAAAAATATGTGATAAGAATTTCAAATGCGGAAATGTGTTACGTCGCATCTGCGAACATGTATACATTTGCGAACCATTTATGCGAATACGTCTCATTGCTGCGCGGATGTATGCCATATGCACACCTTATCGTGTAGTATGTGCGATCAGCTGTTTCTGCGAGTGCGCTTCTGTGAACGCGAAAATTTTCTCGCACGCTATCTTCGCTATTGCAGCAGATATATCAATATTCAATTTATGCGAGTGCGTCGCCTTATGTGCTCCGCAACCTGTCAACACAAATTAATGATATCTATGCGCTGCACACAATTGAGTTCTCGTTCGTGCCTTGACGAGCTAAATTAGAATACCATTATGTTAGGGCTGAAGTGCGAGCCCACAAATATTATACAATATATCAAATAAACACTGTGCTGTTGAACGGCACACACAAGTGTAACATCAAGCGGGTTGTGAGTTGCAGTCTCTGAATAAAGAACTGCTGAAGCACAACGCTTCCTCACTTTGTACCATACGTCTCCCATCATCTTAGATGGTACCGCCATTGGGTTGTGAACCCGAGACGTAGGTTGAACGACCAATATTGTAATAACGACTAGTTCGTTCATACTGTGCATGCGTGTTCCGCACATGCTTAAAGCAAGATGGTTCTTGTTTGTATTCAAGATGTATCTTTGCTTTGCCATCTTCGAGTTCGACGTACGAACTCTCGATGACAGGGTCATTCAAGTCTTTCCTTGAATAATGACAGATGATGTGACATTATCATCTGGCGACATGTACAGTCATCGTCGACCGTACTGACGACTGTCATAATAATATATGACGCGACTCGACATGTACAGTCATGGTCGACCGTACTGACGACTGTCACAATAATATATGACACGACATGACATGACATGGTATGACATGTCTGACAGGTATGACACGTATGACATGTATGACACATATGTCATCGGTCATGACCCTGACAGTAAGTAAGGTAATTTGGTCCGTTTCCAAATCATAAGGAGCAGAGGCTACGTTCATCGTTCACGAAGATTGGGGAATATTTTTTCCCCACCTGTACGTTCACGTACCCCCTATATAAATTAGGTCTTCATTCCCGCAATTCCCAGAAATCCTTGCAAGGACGGATGGAATTCAGTCCGTTAACAGTGCAAATATTGACGCCCATATCGTAGGCTGTACACGACACATTGTATGCTGTATGCTGTATGCATATTATATCAATTGAAGCCCCAATGTAGTGTGTATATACTTTCTGGAGTAATTTTGCACATATAAATTAGGTCTTCATTCCCGCAATTCCCAGAAATCCTTGCAAGGACGGATGAAATTCAGTCCGTTAACAGTGCAAATATTGACGCCCATATCGTAGGCTGTACACGACACAGTTGCTGGAATTGACGCTACGACTAGTTCGTACAGTCTAGTGTCATTCCTGTATGTCATCTTCGGTGGTCAGCCTGTGTCACTCATCTCGGGTATATATCGTTCGTATATCCGAGTTTAGTGATCCGTTGTTTCACCGTCGGCAGCGGGTCCTCACTGCCTGAGCTGCTGTTTCCAGCAGGTTATGGTCCCTCTCACGTTCGCGTGAACTGAATTTTAGCGTAGAATTTTATTTTATTTCCGCCCTATTTTTCGGTTGAGCGTCTCCACGCCTTGTGGGACGCTTTAGAGCAGATTCTGCTTATTTTCTGGAGGCGGCTGCTTACGGCTTTGGGCGATTACGACGGGGTGGACTCCTACGATTTTTGTTACGTTATTTCATTGTTAGATCTCGTTCTCTTCGATGGATTCACAGCAGATTTCTTCGAGTGAGGAGCTTATGGCTCTTTTGGCGATTATTGATGCTAGTATGGAGAGGGTCTCGACTCTCAAGCGTTCTCAGCTGTTATCATTATGCAGCTCTATGGCACGCTCCCTTTCGCATTTTCGTTGCGCGGAATCTTCGCCTATTTCATCGGAGCCCATTCAGCCGATTTCTTTACACATTGTTGTTTCAGAGACTGGCGCACAGGTTGGTGGTGCCCAGTGCGTTGGGCAATCAACCGTAGAATCCGGGAGTTTTCGTGCTGCGCTTTGTGAGAATGGAGTTGGCGATGGCATGGCGATCCTGAGTTCGCGATCAATTTCAACTCAAGTTACCACCACTCGACCCTTCCCTAGTGCAACTAGGGCAAGAGCCACTGCCCAACAGGCCCCTCCTGTTAGGACAGAAGTTCATTACATTCATGCACCTCCAGTTGCGCCTTCCTATATGGGCTCTGGGTTGAGCCGCGATTTCGAGGAATGCTTATCTAGTGAAGAAGAAGACGAATCGGAGTACCCTGTTGGGTATTTCGATGACTCTGATGACAGTTGTGAGGAAGTGGAGGAGGAGCAAGTTGGCCACTTGGCCGCTTCGCATTTTTCGTCCGATCGATTGGAACGGGATTCCGAGCTGGACACAGGTTTTCAGCAGGATTCTTATGGCGGAAGTTTCGAGGCCCCACTTGGGGAAGAGTTTTTACCGCAGAGCGAGTTTCATGTGGGCACAGTTTCTTTTGAGGGTGAGCCTACTGTGGACGATGAGGATGTCTACACCGCAGAGGAGTGGGCTGCCTGGGAGGCAGGAGCCCACGATTCCGACGAAACTGGTGGTGCTGGTTTTTATGATGAAGAATCTTACTATGGGGAAGATGCTAACTCCGATTCTGATGATGACTACTATTAGTTCTTTAAACAGACAGGCGGTGTTCCTTTTGGCATTTCTCCACCACTTGCTGTAGTTTTGGACGGAAGAATGTTATTTATTTCTCACCACTTGCGGGCAGCTTTTCAAGATTAAGACGAACGATTTATAGGCAGAGGACCTTTGCAGTTCGCAGAAGTTAGAAGTTAAACCGACAGGCAGACTTATTTTACATTCTCCATCACATGCAGACAGGCGAGATCCATGGGTTCACCCACCACTAGCTGGCAGAGAATTAATCTTAGCAGACCAAATTGGTACTAGCAGTTTCCTAGGCTTAGCAGTATTATTTTGCTAGCCTGTACATTCATCTTGCCACCTGTGACTTTGACTAGCTTCCTAGAGTTGACATTTCTTTACATTCTCTGTAAACTCTAGTAGCTAGGGTGGTGAGTGTCACTAGCTGGTCCACCTCAGATGAGGTGGTGTGCTGGAATTGACGCTACGACTAGTTCGTACAGTCTAGTGTCATTCCTGTATGTCATCTTCGGTGGTCAGCCTGTGTCACTCATCTCGGGTATATATCGTTCGTATATCCGAGTTTAGTGATCCGTTGTTTCACCGTCGGCAGCGGGTCCTCACGCTTTTGTTGTTTCCAGCAACGATGTATCTTGTATGCATATTATATCAATTGAAGCTCGAGTGTATTGTATATAAATATAGGGGGGTAAAGGGGGTGAGGGGAGGAGGGGAAGGGGGGAAGGGGGAGGCGGGGGGGGAGGGGGAGGGTGGGGGAGGGGGAGGGGGAGTGGGGGAGGGGGGAGGGGGGAGGGGGGGAGGTGGGGGGTTGGGGGGGGGGTTGGGGGGGTTGGGGGGGGGGGTTGGGTTGTTTTCAAAGTTTTAGTTTACTAGGCGGATCGATCTCAAAAAGAGATCTCCACTAGGCCATCTGACCGTAGGATCATGTGCGCGACAATACTTCACTTTTCCCATCCCAACATGCCATGCCACAACGCGAGGGTGACGTCGCGATAAATGTACGCGAATGCAGTGGCACTGTCATCGTTAGCGTCTGGCGATCGTGAGATCGGAAGTTCGTCTGTGTCGCCCGTTGGGATTCGCGCTTTGCTGCTGCTGCTGATTAAGTAAGGTAAGGTAAGGTATAGACGTGACTGACGCTCCATGACATGTCGCAATCTTTCATCTCCATGACATGGCGCATGTGACCATGCAGAAGCGACTCCTGACATGACATTGGCTCCAGAACCGATTCATCGTTTTCACGCTCTGTCGCTAGGATTCAAGCTAGCAACCACGCGGCGACTCGCGATTTCCGCCTGCGACACAGTCACATCCGCCCTGAACAAAGACGAATGTCTCCAACTATCCATGCCTCGACTCTTATCGGGCTGGCTCGAGTTGTCGAGAACTGTAAAAGGATTTTTTTGCTCCCCGATATGTTTCTCGCTGAACAAAGTCCCTCCAGAGGAGAGAGGTTTCGTCACAGAGCACAGCTCCATGACCTAGCAACGTCCAGCCAGCGAATATCTTGTCTGAGATATATTAAAGCGCGGGAACATGTTGGATACTGGAGAGCGGCAACGAAGCCCTTAAAAGCAAGGTGCGCCGACTTCCGCCGATACTTTTGCCACCTCCTTGACCTCGCCCAACACCAAGATGCCAGTGTCTCTCCAACTCCGCCTCTCACCAACTCCATCCGAGATTGAAATGGAGAACGATGACCTTAGCTTCCTCAGAAGCGGTGTTAACCCTATTGCTCCTCCTCAACCGCCAGTTCCCCCTCAACCGCCATCTCCTGATCTGGTTATCACGCATGAGATTTTCACTTCCCCCCCTCCAGCGACCGTCACGCCTGATGTGCACACGCAGAGTGTGCCTATCGCGCCGCCTGCCTCAGATTTTTCTCTGCGTCGACGCGTTGCTTGTCGAGGGTGCCATGGAAGGAATCGCGTTGCGGTGACCTGCGGTTGGTACCTATACAGGCAGTGCTGCTTGAGTTCTTCAGGTACTTCGTTGCTTGATTTCTGTTCGGTAATTTGTAGGCATCTGGGAAATAATAAATTATGAATATCAATATGTAGAACCTAATCTAACTTGCGGTTGCGGTTGTCGAAAGCAGGAGAATGCGCACTTCACGTCGTCGAACGCCCGATCCGACGTCGTCGTATTCGAGGACGAGACGGCGTTTGGCGTACCGCAACGCCGCTTCCGCGCCCACGCCGTGTACCTAGAGCGAATGCTCTAGATGAAGTTCAACGTATGCTTTTTCAAGCGACGCCTCCTTGGGAAGGACTGTGTGGTGTTCCAGTTCGCCCAAATTCCGGTACCGTTTCTTCCTTGAAGGACCTCCCATTCCCAACGTTGGGTGGGCGTTTCGCGGAATTCGCAGGAATGCCGTTGCAGCTTGCCGCTGCGCAATGGGCAGGTCGTTTCGGAGCATAGTGGCAGCAGCGCGTTCTAGGACATCCTGGTGGACAGCAGCCCCTTCCATTGTCCGATCGGCGCTCGTTCTTGAGTAAGCCCCTGTTATGTGCTTGGTTAGATTACCTGCACCTCACATCTGAGGTAGTAGTCCGTAACGGATAAAGATAACAAAGTTCTTAATAGAGCATCAAGGACAACGTAGTCCAATTCCGTTTCTAGGACTCTTGGAGGTTGTGACATAATGTAATAGCAACTTCAAATATAATGCACTTTCGGTCCAAAAACCTAGAAGGACACAACTTGAGTTCCACATAAATTGTATTTTGCTTCACTTGATACCCGTGCATTGTCGCACAACTTTGTTTTTGCACTCCAAAGCCTCGCATAACAATCCACAACCCCTGTTTCCCTTTATTTCAGGGTTTGACCCGGCCTGGCACATACATGGGTGGACCATCTGCATCTCATACACTTCTACATACATTCAACTACATGCTAATATTGCATAGTGTCTACACCATATAATATACTATGCAATATTATGATATTGTAATATGGTTATGTATTCTCCTTGTGTGTTTGTATTCGTATTATTTAGAAATTATTATGTATGTTGCACCCTTTTGCATGTAGAAAAAAAAGGTGCAACCCAAGCAAAAGTATTGACAATGATCGGTAATCAGCTCGTAACCAGTGTTGTCAATAGGTCACTTTTGAGGCACATTATAGTCGACAGTATAGTAGGTACTATTTATGGGCCCGACAGTACGATGTGAAAAGTATTTAGCGGGGTCAACATGTGTGAGGTTGAGTTTGCAAACTGACGGGTCATTTTCCATTTTGGTCATATCTCACGCCGTACTCATCTATTCGAGCCGTGATTGTGATAGCCTAACAGAGGACACCGAGCCCGAAATTTTGAGCTATCAAACGTAATCATACGGTCAGTATTTGTCACTGCGAACATGTGTGAGGTTGTGTCTGCAAACTGGCGGGTCATTTACCATTTTGGCCATATCTCACGCCGTAATATGGATTTTGGCCATTTTTTACGCCATACATATGGAAGAGGTAGCACTTCATTACATATTTCATCACACTATATTAGTACGGATGCATGAATGCCTTTTCTAGAATAATACAATATACAATGTTATCTCGGCCAGATCAAGTAATTAGGCCATAGATAGTTATCGGGCATTCTACACCTCCTTACGCTTGTTTGACTTCACAAACAACCCATTGGCATCAAAAGTGTAGTGTGATGTTTTATTGCATATAGCCATAACACGTTTTGCCCAGTTACTGCAAAGATCTTTGAAATTTGCCCTCTGTTGGACGCTCCACTTCTTTGTATCATGTTTGTCCGACGAGAACCACCATCGGCATTCCTTGGGTGTGAGCAAATCAGTGACAAGCCTCACACCCTCATCTTTTAAAAGTGAAATGGGTAAAGCTCCCTGAAAGCCTAACTCGCTCCAAAATGCCGGCAGAGTGTTTTTGGCAATCGTTCCCTTATTTGCTAGACCGCGAGGCACCATGGATGAAAAACGGACGAAAGCCGTAACGAGATCATCTCGCAGCTGAAGATCTTCTGGCGTCTTCAAAAGATGTGCCATAGGGCCACGGGCATGTTTAGCATGAGGATTGGAGCTCCGCAATTGCTCACGCGCGTCCTGCGACGACTACGTTGCTTGACGGTCGAATCGTGCTCTTGTATTTATCGGTCCACACCTCAAAAAATCCCCTGAGTGCCATGGTGCCCTTCTCCGCACGTGAATTGCCACACAACATCAAAATAAACTGAATCAGGGGAATCGCTTTCCCTCCAAAGTACTTTATCGATTTCATTTTGCGAAAAGCTCCTTCTTGCACGAAAACACCGTTCGCTGAACCAGGACTACGGCGAATAGGCAAATGTGACTCCTGTAATCTCCAAGGAGCTACATAGAACGTGAAATAGTGAAGTGTTGCCTTATCCGCACACAAATTGATGACGCCTTCCGTGTGTGCAACAATATCCGGCCCTGCGCAAAGATAACCCAACAAGTCAACCGTGTTTATATATGTTGCAGGATGAAAGCTTATTTAGGGTAGATGAGTGTAGACTACATATGTGAGCATGATTTGATGGTAGCTTTGAAATTTGCATCGCGTGACTTAAAAGTTGCATATCCGGTGGAGAGAGGTCTAGTCACCTGCATAGGCAGGCGGGGCCGGCATCGGAAAGGTGGATGTCGGGGCGGGTGTGGATGTATTCACGGCAATGCCCGGCCCTGGACAAAGATAACCCTGCCGTTACGCCAAATCCTCCACCTCTCTTTGAAGCACATGCAAACACATGCGGCTTGGCACCCAAGACATAGCATAGGGCCCGCATATCCGGTGGGGAGACTTCTAGTCACCTGCATAGGCGGGCGGGGCCGGCATCGGAAAGGTGGATGTCGGGGCGGATGTGGATGTATTCACGGCGGCAATGCCCGGCCCTGGACAAAGATAACCCTGCCGTTACGCCAAATCCTCCACCTCTCTTTGAAGCACATGCAAACACATGCGGCTTGGCACCCCAGACATAGCATAGGGCCCGCATATCCGGTGGGGAGAGGTGTAGTCACCTGCATAGGCAGGCGGGGCCGGCATCGGAAAGGTGGATGTCGGGGCGGGTGTGGATGTATTCACGGCGGCAATGCCCGGCCCTGGACAAAGATAACCCAGCCGTTACGCCAAATCCTCCACCTCTCTTTGAAGCACATGCAAACACATGCGGCTTGGCACCCCAGACATAGCATAGGGCCCGCATATCCGGTGGGGAGAGGTCTAGTCACCTGCATAGGCGGGCGGGGCCGGCATCGGAAAGGTGGATGTCGGGGCGGGTGTGGATGTATTCACGGCGGCAATGCCCGGCCCTGGACAAAGATAACCCTGCCGTTACGCCAAATCCTCCACCTCTCTTTGAAGCACATGCAAACACATGCGGCTTGGCACCCCAGACATAGCATAGGGCCCGCATATCCATTGAAAAGGTGTGATCACGGGCTGTACACCTATGTACATCACCGAGGCATGCCGTGTGCTCCCGTCAAGATACAACCCAAACCCGATCTCACAGCAGATTGGGGGTGTGGGGGGGGTCTTTGACCCCTCATACCCTAAGCGTGCGGGCCATCTAGAGGCTTCAATGCCACCCCTAAGTGTTATACACCATTGAAAAGGTGTGATCACGGGCTGTACACCTATGTACAACACCGAGGCATGCCGTGTGCTCCCGTCAAGATACAACCCAAACCCGATCTCACAGCAGATTGGGGGTGTGGGGGGGGTCTTTGATCCCTCGTACCCTAAGCGTGCGGGCCATCTAGAGGCTTCAATGCCACCCCTAAGTGTTATACACCATTGAAAAGGTGTGATCACGGGCTGTACACCTATGTACATCACCGAGGCATGCCGTGTGCTCCCGTCAAGATACAACCCAAACCCGATCTCACAGCAGATTGGGGGTGTGGGGGGGGTCTTTGACCCCTCATACCCTAAGCGTGCGGGCCACCTAGAGGCTTCAATGCCACCCCTAAGTGTTATACACCATTGAAAAGGTGTTTTCACGGGCTGTACACCTATGTACAGCACCGAGGCATGCCGTGTGCTCCCGTCAAGATACAACCCAAACCCGATCTCACAGCAGATTGGGGGTGTGGGGGGGGTCTTTGACCCCTCATACCCTAAGCGTGCAGGCCATCTAGAGGCTTCAATGCCACCCCTAAGTGTTATACACCATTGAAAAGGTGTTTTCACGGGCTGTACACCTATGTACAGCACCGAGGAATGCCGTGTGCTCCCGTCAAGATACAACCCAAACCCGATCTCACAGCAGATTGGGGGTATGGGGGGGGTCTTTGACCCCTCATACCCTAAGCGTGCGGGCCATCTAGAGGCTTCAATGCCACCCCTAAGTGTTATACACCATTGAAAAGGTGTTTTCACGGGCTGTACACCTATGTACAGCACCGAGGCATGCCGTGTGCTCCCGTCAAGATACAACCCAAACCCGATCTCACAGCAGATTGGGGGTGTGGGGGGGGTCTTTGACCCCTCATACCCTAAGCGTGCGGGCCATCTAGAGGCTTCAATGCCACCCCTAAGTGTATACACCATTGAAAAGGTGTTTTCACGGGCTGTACACCTATGTACAGCACCGAGGCATGCCGTGTGCTCCCGTCAAGATACAACCCAAACCCGATCTCACAGCAGATTGGGGGTGTGGGGGGGTCTTTGACCCCTCATACCCTAAGCGTGCGGGCCATCTAGAGGCTTCAATGCCACCCCTAAGTGTTATACACCATTGAAAAGGTGTGATCACGGGCTGTACACCTATGTACAACACCGAGGCATGCCGTGTGCTCCCGTCAAGATACAACCCAAACCCGATCTCACAGCAGATTGGGGGTGTGGGGGGGGTCTTTGATCCCTCGTACCCTAAGCGTGCGGGCCATCTAGAGGCTTCAATGCCACCCCTAAGTGTTATACACCATTGAAAAGGTGTTTTCACGGGCTGTACACCTATGGACAGCACCGAGGCATGCCGTGTGCTCCCGTCATGATAAAACCCAAACCCGATCTCACAGCAGATTGGGGGTGTGGGGGGGGTCTTTGACCCCTCATACCCTAAGC
>LGRX02033771.1:0-43938 GCA_001247695.2 Cymbomonas tetramitiformis | reverse complement strand
CGGACCTACTAAATTGTCGCTTGGACCCGCTTAAACACCACATGGACCCGGCCGAAAATCATATGGACCCTACGAGCGAGCGCCCAAACGGGCGGGGTTCATGCTGGGTCCATGTGATGCATTCCCTACGGCTCCATGCGAGGTCCATGCGTCGCATGGACCCGCAGGAATGTCTGACCATCGGACCCATGTGGTCCTTACCGGTCCATGTGGGGTCCATGTGATGATAACCGAGTGGTCCCTGTTAAGTCCATGCGATTATACCTCGATTGGTCCATGCGGGGTCCATGTGGGGTCCATGCGTCGCATGGATCCGTAAGAATGTCTGACCATCGGACCCATGTGGTCCTCACCGGTCCATGTGGGGTCCACATGCTACGTACACAGTGAGGGGTATCACATGGACCCCACATGGACCCGTAGGGAGGGTCCATGTGAGGTCCATGCGACTGAAAACCGCATGGACCCCACATGGACCTTCAATGGACCCCATATGGACCCCTAGGGAGAAATGTCTGACCATTTGGGGCATGCGAGGTCCATTCCAAGTCCACGGGGGTCCACGTGAGGTCCATGCGGAGTCCATGTGATTTGTGAATCACATGGACCCGTCCCTATTTGGTAGGGGAAATTGGGCGCACTTTAACCCACTACGCTATGACGTACTTTATTAGGCAAAACGCTGAGGAGATATACACATGTTATGCCTATGGTGAGACTTCGAGTTTTTTGAACATGTCTCGCCGCATATCAAAATGTGCATCGCGATGTGCTAAAAGATACGCACGTTTTGATATGCGGTGAGACATTATCAAAAATTTCGAAAATTAAAGTAAGGTCATGCACCTACTATATGCACATGTTGCGCCTATAGAGAGATTTCGAATGTTTTTAACCATGCGTTGCCGCATATCAAATTGTGCATCGCGATGTGCTAAAAGGTACGAACGTTTTGATATGCGGTGAGACATGGTCGAAATTCTCGAAATGTGACCGTAAGGCCATGCACCTATTATACGCGCATGCTACGCCTATGGTGAGATTTCGAACTGTTTACCCATGTCTCGCCGCATATCAAAATACGCATCGCGATGTGCTGAAAAATACGAACGTTTTGGTATGCGGTGAGACATGGTCGAAATTCTCGAAAGGTGACCGCAATGCCATACACCTACTATAACAAGCGCTTGGGTATTAAACCTCATATTAAGGACTCAGATGATCTCGGACTATCTCATATGATCTCAGTTGTTGTATCAATCGCTAGATCGAACCGCCGTTACATCCGAGCCGCTCTTCCGAGACTCGCCCGCATCTTTTGACTAGCACTTTTCGAGTTCCGCAAGCGTTAACACCGTGAAACAAGGCTCGGTATCGATAGTTACATATATCGGTGTATCGGCTAAAAATCGGTCACTATCCTCATCAATCGATAAGCTCACACACATAGTCGGTATCGATCGATTACGCCCCGTAGAAAAATCTAACAATATGTATTTTATCAATATTTGGGGTCGTATCATCCTCATCGACCGGTTAAATGCAATCGAAATATCGGTAGTGTTCGATGAAGTATGGCCAGATGTTCATCGTTTGTTCGTTTCCCATCGATGATGACCTCCGACGCATACGTAGGAGATAAAACCCGGAATTTATTGCCCCCTTCCTCCCGCTGAAGATGATAGTCCAATCAGAATCAAGATCACGGCTGCCACCACCACTGCTGGTGTGGACTGTACGCGAAGTAGTCAGCTATGGTCTTCTCGTGACTTCCACTGGTGATCCAGCGTGGAGATCGTGCTGGGTCCAAGTGGCTTCGCAGCCGACCTCCGATGGTTCTGGACTACGAGGGTCACCGATCGGATTGCTGTTGATTTGTGTCGGTTCATCCAGACAAAACAAAACCAGACGAATCAGTTACAGACGAAACAAATTTATACGAAACATGATTGTAGTGATGATCAGAGCCCGTAATGATGCGCGATATGTGACGTTTTCGTTAAGCAGACAAATGTGAGGCTTCACATTGTGGTCTTACTTTCGTGGCACCCATCCTACGTACATACATCGCACATTTAACGACGATTGAGATCTGACAAGAGGGCGTGCATCTACCATTTTAGCGATTGACTTTTAGTCGCTCACTAAGTTTCGAGATGGTTAGTTATTATACGACACGTATGGTCAACACATTCGACTGACCGCCCATCATGAATGCTTGCATTATGGCATATGTCTTTGGCTTCCGTTCATCTGCATCGACATCGGCGTTGCTGCACGTATGGTTCATTGCATACATGCTGTACACGACGACAGAATGCATCGACAATAGACAATTATCAGGCGGTCCGGATATGCCACCGGATATGCCTGAGGTAAACCCTCCGTAACGATGTAGTCACACAGCCCTTGCGTTCAGCCCACCATCATATCAAGTCAAGTGCCAAGACAGTTGCCAGGAATTCCGATTGCCCTGTGCATAATTTATATGCAATGGCATCCCTCTCGGATTGAAAGCCGCGACGATTGATGCATATACACCGACAATCGTATATACACGCATACATACATACATACATACACACCTCATCCGATTCGGACTCGTCACGATATCACGGAGCATAATCATTAGCGGATATTTATAACCATCACAATTTCACGCTGCGTATATGGTGATACGCACACATCGCTTTCAGTGACATACAATGCCACGTCCGTAAATCGTCATTGCAGCCTTGTATGCGGACCCGCCCGCGCCGGGTAAAGCGTCGCGTATTTATATGCGTTATAATTCATGTATAGGTTAGTCGCGGTAGTCCGCATTTACTATCGAATGTCTCTGTCGCTTGGTGTATACCAGTCGCTTTGTAGTAAGCGCCAGAGTGTGCTTAAATGATTGTCAGATATTTAGATATGTTTGACAGTTTTGTAATTGCGCATCGAGTCGATGACAAATCAATGATGAAATGACATATCACCTGCTGCCCATATATATATATATATATACAACGTTGTATATATATAATTATATACTGCATAGTGTTTGTTATCTACTTCGCCGCGTGTATTTGCACTATTGTATGTTTACAAAAGGGAGTGTACACGCCGACATTACATAATTCATGTCGAAAACGTTTGTGAATAATTGAAGTATTACATACTGACGGGACGCGGGTGTCGGGTGATGGTGGGTGGGGTGTTGGCGTGTACGCGCGATGCGCGGTAGAGCTCGCATAATTTAACTCAGGATAGTCTGCTCATCAACGATATGAAAAGCAGCGATACATTTCATAAACTACTGCAACCTGTACCCTCAGCAGACTTGACAGTTGTGAGTAATGTGACTGGCATCGGCAACGACGCTGATAGCGTCATCAACAGTGGCGGCAACCGTCACAGCCACAACAGCAGCATCAACGCCACCAAGAAAAACAGCGCCAGTGTATCCCGAAGACAAACTTTGGCGGGGTGGTGGTGGCGACATCCTCTTCCCGCACCCGCACCCGCACCACGCCCGCAACCAGCACCGCCTCCATATGTATCGGATATCGGAAGCGACTTATCTCCAGAGGAATACAAGGCTGCCCTGGTCAGGGACTTGGACTTGGATAAATTTGGACCGGAGACCCCGGAATATAAAGCAGCATATACGAGAGCGTCCAATCCACTGCCGATGGACGTACTCGGACCTCGGCTGGAAGAGCTCATCGAACCTTGCAGTAGCTCAAAGGCGGGGAGTTCATTTTGTAACAATTGTGTGCGGCCACTCCAGCGCGAACTACTGAAAACTTACTACGAAGGAGTAGATCCTTCCCTTGACGATGACCTGACTGCAATGCAGAAAGTTGCAAACCGCGATAAAGCCGTGGAGGAGGCACTCACATACATGGAGGGAAAGGGCTTGATAGTCGACAGCTACTTCTCTGCAAGTGTTGTTGAGTGCAATCTGTACACTGAGGAAAAGCTATGCCCCGTGCCGAAGAAGCGAATGGAATACCGACTCGGCATTGTTGCAGAAAATTGCAAAGCTGTAGGTGTGTGTATCATATATGTGTCGAAATCGATATCCACTATGAAATGTATTTTGCGCCATAATTATATACTGAAAACGGGCACGCCTGGTCACCACAATTTCACGTTGCGTACATCATCATGTGCATACCGCAATCTCAGGGCCGTACAACTTCCCGTCCGTAGATCGTCATTGCAGCCTTGTATGCCCCGCCCGCGCCGGGTAAGACGTCGCGTATTTATGTGCTGGCGGAGTCGCCCGGTGTACTTGTAAGTCGCGGTCCGTGTAATATCGGATGCCTCTGTTGCTTGGTGCATGCCAGTCGCTTTGTATTAAGCAAGAGTGCAATAAAATGCGATTGTCACGATTCAATAACAATTCAGATTGCTGAATCATGCCGGTGCGCATGCTGGTTAAAGCACTGCCCACACACTCAAGACATCTCTTCTGAATGTAATGAAATATCTTCTGGAATCATGCCGGTGCGCATGCATGCTGGTTAAAGCGCTGCCCACACACTCAAGACATGTCTTCTGGAAATTTTGTGTTGGCACTTCTGCGAGCACCGGAGTGCATGAAGGAGTGTCACACAGGGAGGGAGGGAGAGATGGAAGGGGGGAAGGAGGGAGGGGGGGAGGGAGGGATTCGAAAGGTGCTTTATTGTGGTGGATCAGAATTGATATGTATAGGGCAGGGAGGAAGAAGAGAGACGTGATTTGCGGTGAGCCATAATTGACGATTTGTAAGGGAGGACAACACAATTTAGTGGGATGGAAATGGAAGTGATGGCGCACAACACAATTCAGTGGGATGGAAATGGAAGTGATTGCATAACACAACTCAGTGGGATGGAAATGGCAGTGATGGCGTACAACACCCCAACTCAGTGAAATGCAAACGGATGAAGCATACGGCACAGCTTAGTGGGGATGGAAATGGAAGTGATGGCGTACAACACAATTCAGTGGAATGGAAATGGCAGTGATGGCGTCTTAGGCACAACAAGTGGGATGGAAATGGCGATGATGGGATGCGGCTGACTCCAGTGGGATGGAAATGGTGGTGATGGCGCACAACACAATTCAGTGGGATGGAAAGGGAAGTGATGGCGTACAACATAATTCAGTGGGATGGAAATGGAAGTGATTGCATACAGCACAACTCAGTGGGATTGAAATGAAAGTGATGGCGTACAACACACATCAATGGGATGGAAATGATAGTGATGGCGTACGGCACAACTCAGTGGGATGAAAATGGACGTGATGGCGTACAGCACCCGTTGGGATGGAAATGGAAGTGATGGCGCCCAACACAATTCAGCGATGGAAATGGAAGTGATGCATAACACAATTCAGCGGGATGGAAATGGAAGGATGGCGCATAACACAATTCAGTGGGATGGAAATGGCAGTGATGGCGTACAACACACATCAATGGGATGGAAATGATAGTGATGGCGTACGGCACAACTCGGTGGGGATGGAAATGGCAGATGGCGTACAGCACAATTCAGTGATGGAAATGGAAGTGATGGCGCCAACAAAATTCAGCGGATGGAATGGAAGTGATGGCGCCCAACACAATTCAGCGGGATGGAAATGGAAGTGATGCATGCATAACACAATTCAGCGGATGGAAATGGAAGTGATGGCGCACGTACACCAGTGGGATGGAAATGGAAGTGATGGCGCATAACACACATCAATGGGATGGAAATGATACTGATGGCGTACAGCACAACTCAGTGGATGGAACTGGAAGTGATGGCGCACGGTACATCTCAGTGGGATGGAAATGGCAGTGATGGCGTACAACACACATCAATGGATGGAAATGATACTGATGGCGTACAGCACAACTCAGTGGGATGGAATCGGAAGTGATGGCGCACGGCACATCTCAGTGGGATGGAAATGGCAGTGATGGCGTACAACACAACTCAGTGGGATGAAAATGGCAGTGATGGCGTACAGCACAATTCAGTGGGATGGAATGGAAGTGATGGCGCCCAACAAAATTCAGCGGGATGGAAATGGAAGTGATGGCGTACAACACAATTCAAACATGGAAAATGGAAGTGATGGCGTACAAATAATAATTCAGTGGGATGGAAATGGCAGATGGCGTGATAGCACACCAGCGGGATGGAAATGGAAGTGATGGCGTACAACACAATTCAGCGGGATGGAAATGGGAATATGGCGTACAACACAATTCAGTGGGATGGAATGGCAGTGACGGCAAGATACAATCTGTGTGGATGGAAATGAAGTGGACATACCCAACACAATTCAGTGGGATGGAAATGGCAGTGATGGCGCCCAAATATCCCAGTGGGATGGAAATGGCAGTGATGGCGTACAGCAATTCAGTGGGATGGAAATGGAAGTGATGGCGCACTTGCACACCTCAGTGGGATGGAAATGATAGTGATGGCGTACAACACACATCAATGGGATGGAAATGATAGTGATGGCGTACGGCACAACTCAGTGGGATGAAAATGGACGTGATGGCGTACAGCACAATTCAGTGGGATGGAAATGGAAGTGATGGCGCCCAACACAATTCAGCGGGATGAAAATGGAAGTGATGGCGTACAACATAATTCAGTGGGATGAAATGGCAAAGATGGCGCACGACAATTCAGTGGGATGGAAATGGAAGTGATGGCGCCCAACACAATTCAGCGGGATGGAAATGGAAGTGATGGCGTACAGCGCATCTCAGTGGGATGGAAATGATAGTGATGGCGTACGACACAATTCAGTGGGGTTGGAAATGGCAGTGTTGGCGTACAACACAATTCAGTGGGATGGAAATGGAAGTGATGGCGTACGTCACAATTCAGTGGGATGGAAACGGAAGTGATGGCGTACAACACAATTCAGTGGGATGGAAATGGAAGTGATGGCGTACAGCACAATTCAGTGGGATGGAAATGGAAGTGATGGCGAGCACATGTACCATTATCGGGAAGAGATACTGCACAAATGTTCCAAACGCTTTAATGCAACGGTATATGTGCCAGGACTTGGGCGGCACATGTAGTCACCATCCCTCATCTACTACGGGATAATGCATCTTGGTGTACTCGCTTAGCGTGTTTGGTAATGCAGAGTTATGAATATGATTGTGCCACAACTGTGTAAGTGATTACTCTCTATGTGTGCGCCTCACCCTAAATTATTCAATATATATCACAGCCGGCTACGGACTGGTGGAAATTCATAAGCGGTATTTGTTATATGATTATGAATAACTTGCGCAAGTGATATCTTGTACAATATATGTTTTTTGTGATAGCACCTGATATCCCTTCATGATTGGCCGACTACTCCCACTGTTTGCGTTGTATATATGCAGAAGAGAAGTTTGTAGCGGATTTTGGGACCCGGATACCCTCCAAGGACCAACTGACGGCGGAGGCCAAGAAGCTGTACTGCAAAAAATGCTACTGGCGCTTCTTGCGAGCTCTGATCAATATCGCTCCAGGAGACGAGTTTTGGTGTGAATATCTGGAAGACCCGGCTCAATTCAAAGCTTCTCTTCAATCAGACGGAGCTCTGGTTGACCGGCTGTTCAAAGACGACAAATTTCTCTGTTGTGTACAGAATGGCAAGCAAATGATGGAAAACAAAGGCGCTGATCCATATTGCGAGACTTTGGTGGATTACTGTTGGGATCCCGAGAATCTCCCCAGAAACGGCTCTATCATTAAGAGGAGGACGCAGGCATACCTAGACTCCTTAGATTGCAGCAAAGTGGATACTACAGATGACTATGACACACAAGCAGATGACCAACCGACCGAAGCAACAGATGACCAGGACATGGAGTCAAATGTCGATGACACAGTAGATGACTACGACGATTCAGGCGACATGCGAGAAAAATATGATTACGACGGTTACGATGACTAGTACGCATCAGAAGCAGGCGTTGTCCTACTACATGTACCTTACTATTTGCCTCTGCAGAACAATGATAATAATCAGAATGTTGCATTGAAAACCTATGGAAACCCCAAATTATGACGCCAATTGGAATATATTGGTGGATATAATGCGTCAAATTGGGCATTTAACATATCAAAATAATAAAATGATGGATTACTCGATACTCAACAATGTTCGCCCCTCTTGTAGAAGGTAGAACCTGCAAGCTAGGCAGCTCGCCCACGAATCCCGATATAGGCAGGGGTTTATCCGTTTTCAGACTTTATGCATTAACCCGAGCATACATAGATTGGGGGATTGGGGGATTGGAGAATTGGGGGATTGAAAAAATCACAGGGTGAAAAACCAGAATTCAGGTTTCTAAAAAGTTTGAATTTTGATTTTTACCCTGTAAAAATATGGATACACAAAAATTTGAAACCTCAGTAAACGGTATTTGTGGCAAAAATATCAACAAAAATTTGGTCCCCCCCCCCAAAGATTCATTTGAAATTGTGAATTTTAGAGCTGTAATTTTACAAAATTTTGAGATTCCATATTTCTTCCCTACAAATAAAACTATACCGTCAGCCGACTGTTTTCCTAAAACATTATTCTAATTAATAACTTCAGCCGTGCACTTTTGCATTATTATTGTAAACTTATGCAGACTAATAACTTCACGTTTCCTAGTAGACTCTTTGCCGGTTTGATTATTTTAGAAAACCATGCGGGACACATTTCTAACAAATTTGTGTGACCACACTTGAACACGCACAACACTTTACCGCTGCCACCGGTTTGACATTTTTCAGGTGTACTTTTATGTACCAATACTTTCACGGACGCAACACTTTCACGGACGGACACGCGCAACACTTTACCACAGCCGTGCACTTTTGCATTATTATTGTAAACTTATGCAGACTAATAACTTCACGTTTCCTAGTAGACTCTTTGCCGGTTTGATTATTTTAGAAAACCATGCGGGACACATTTCTAACAATTTTGTGTGACCACACTTGAACACGCACAACACTTTACCGCTGCCACCGGTTTGCCATTTTTCAGGTGTACTTTTATGTACCAATACTTTCACGGACGCAACACTTTCACGGACGGACACGCGCAACACTTTACCACAGCCGTGCACTTTTGCAGCATTATTGTAAACTTATGCAGACTAATAACTTCACGTTTCCTAGTAGACTCTTTGCCGGTTTGATTATTTTAGAAAACCATGCGGGACACATTTCTAACAATTTTGTGTGCAACTTCATAGCGGCTTCAGGGTAGCTTCGACTTTTTTCCCCCCTCTTATTATTTCCCTTTTTTTGTTTGAGAGGCATTATGCATTTTTTAATGACTACCTATTATTTCACACACTAGTAAACACACGTCACCTCATTTCACGCGTGCACAAACCACCAAATTTCACACGTGCTAAAAATGTCCCCCAACCGAGTCCCAGAGATGAAAGAATGGTCTTTGCAAAAAGGGACTGGGAAGAATGCAAGGTGTGCTGCCTCAAAGAGTAGAGCTGGATGTGCAACTGCCAAGGCCACCAATGCAGCTCAGCCCATCCTGCCTCCAGATTATCCGCGAGTTGTAGTGCAATGTCAAAGAAAGTTGTTGGGTACTGGAGAATTTGTTTCTCATAAGTGCCAGTTTTGTCCAGTTAAACGTTGCGGGTTCGCTCTGATGCCAGCGCATTTCAATATTTCGAGCCCCCCTACTGATGGAACCATTGTGGTGCAAAAAGACGTTGTCGTCACAAATGAGCTAAGGCGTAAGAGCGGTGGCCTGAACTTTTTGTAACTAGTTTCGTAAGATGTTGTGCATGCACAAGAAACTGGGACAAAATACAATACATTACATTAAATATTGTAGTTCTTACCGTATGTAACTGTTAACTGTTGCAATATGAGAAAACGCTTTGTATTATTTGTACCTGCGTGAGTGTTACCAAAGTTTTTATTGATTGGGAAAATATGTAAATGAATTGAGTAAATGAGAAGTTTAGAAATATATACGTACGACAGAAAAAACAAAGTGGTTTTAACACACGCACGGTTTATTTAAGTAAAGATGGTTTTTATAAAATCACTGTTCTCACACATGAATTCTGGAATTCTGAACAATTTTTTAAGTTTAGTAAAATTACAATGTAGATTACAAAAAAACAGATTTCAACAACATGCAATTCATACAAATAACACTGTGATTTTTATTATTTGCAATTTTTGGGCATTTCCAAATTTAATAATTTTGCATGGTGATTTTTCAATCCCCCAAACCTGGAATCCCCCAATCCCCCAACCTATGTGCACTCCATTAACCCGGATCAATCCGGATCAATGATGGTAACACGGTTGACACTATAATGGGACCGGATGTCGGGGATTGATCAATTTCGGACTTTCGATAGATTGATCACGAGTATATATAAAGTAATAAGGATTCGGCGTACTGATGTAGAATGCAATTCTACAATATAATTATATACGGTCGATCAAGCCGTATACTTATAGATGGCTTCAAACTCCATCCTTAGAGCTAGGCGAGACCCGGAGTCGAGCCCGGGTCTACAGTTGAAGTGGGTATAATAATACCGTCCACACCATCTAGCGACCCGGAGTCGAACCCGGGTCTACAGGCGATGTAGGTATAATAATACCGTCCACACCATCCGAGTCGGCTGCAACATTTGAACCGAAGGGCATGGGCGATGCAACATACCAAAACATGAACCAAAGAACAAAAGTTGGCTCGCAGAAGACTAACGGATAGCGTGCGCAAAACTAGTGCGAAGTTGCCGAAGAATGACGAGGTGCCAAACCGGAGTCATTCACAGAGTATCATAGCAACCATATATGAAGAGTTTCGTGCAGATTTGGTGCAAACACATGGTTGGACAAATGCAACAGACTCGTTGGATGGCGAAATCACTACAAGTTCTATGGTTACTTCGACAACGCAATTAGTGGAGAACAACGAACTTGCAAATTCGACGGCCTAGGCGGATGGGGCGGCGTACTCTGCCGAAGCTACAAATGCTTTTGCTAATGAAACAATGTTGCATTGTGGGGAAAAGCATCTGCAGCTTCGGCAGAGTACGTCGCCCCATCCGCCTAGGCCGTCCAATTTGCAAGTTCGTTGTTCTCTACTAGTTGCGTTGTCGAAGTAACCATAGAACTTGTAGTGATTTCGCCATCCAACGAGTCTGTTGCATTTGTCCAACCATGTGTTTGCACCAAATCTGCACGAAACTCTTCAGATATGGTTGCTATGATACTCTGTGAATGACTCCGGTTTGGCACCTCGTCATTCTTCGGCAACTTCGCACTAGTTTTGCGCACGCTATCCGCTAGTCTTCTGCGAGCCAACTTTTGTTCTTTGGTTCATGTTTTGCTATGTTGCATCGCCCATGCCCTTCGGTTCAAATGCTGCAGCCGACTCGGATGGTGTGGACGGTATTATTATACCTACGTCACCTGTAGACCCGGGTTCGACTCCGGGTCGCTAGATGGTGTGGACGGTATTATTATACCCACTTCACCTGTAGACCCGGGTTCGACTCCGGGTCTCGCCTAGCTCTAAGGATGGAGTTTGAAGCCATCTATAATTATACGGCTTGATCGACCGTATATAATTATATTGTAGAATTGCATTCTACATCATAACGCTAGTTCTTTGGAGCTCAGATGGTGTAGTTGGCAAGGCGTGCGACTATGAACCCCGAGGTCTCGTGTTCGAGCCTCACTCTGGGCTCAAGCGTCGAGTTTGAAGCGATGTATAAATTATATTCAGAGTTGATCGCCTGAATATACATTTATATTGGAGAGCTAGTGCTTTGTCGTTATTACGTTCTCCATCACGTACCCTGAGGGGCCGGCACAACATCACCAACTCATTTACATTGTATACTGAATGGCAGGGACGATTTTAGCCGGCTTCCCGTAGCTAACGGATGGTCTGCTTCACCCACGCGCGGCGGGATGAGGGTTGTAGTTGGCATACACCTACCTCATCCAGCATGCGAGTGAACAACATGTCCTACTCGAGGTCCACACGGTCCAACTCAAGGCGTCTGCGTGCGGAGCGGGGTAGATGATCACGGCGTCCTTGTATAACGTCCGATCCAATACGGAGAGCAACGCCCGCCGGTTGGTTGGGTAATGCGCACCCATGGGTTGCATTTCCCAAGTAGTCCGGCCAATCTCGTATGACCGCTAATTTGTCATGTTGGGGTTGACTACCTTCACGTGAAACCACGTGTCCCGCAAAACTGATTTCAGTTTGTGACAATTTACATTTCAACTCCTTCAAGTGTATTCCTTGGTTGGGCTTCGCAGACCTCGAGGAATTTCTGAGTATGGGGGTAGTGTTCCTTCAACGTGTCCGAGAAGAGTAGGCAGTCGTCGATGAACACCTTCATGAATGGAATGTGTCCCAAGGCCCGTTCCATTCTTCGCTGATAACAGGAAGGACTGTTGGCCTACCCCATAGGCATTACCAACCACTCATACGACCCATAAGGCGAGGTGAAGGCAGTTTTCTCTACATCCCCAGGAGCCATGGTCACCTGCTAGAATCCATCCACGGCATCAAAGGATGAAAAGTACTTAGCTCCATGCATCGCATCGAACAGTGCCTGAATGTCGGGAAGTGGATATATGTCCTTAACAGTTAGACTGTTGTTTAGGGACCGATAATCCACCACCATGCGGAGGACCTCCGCCTTACCCGGTTTGGGAACCATTAATAACGGGGCCGCGAAAGGACTCGACGACGGTCGGACATAACCCTTGCTAAGAAGGAGTTCATCCAGCCTTGCACTTAGTTGGTTTAGCTCCACCATGGACATCTTGTAAGGACGCTTGGAAGGAGGAAGGTGTAGTACCATCTCAGTCAGCCCTCGTGTAGTCTATAATGTGAGCCGCGTCCTCCTTTCGCAGGTCCAAGAATTCAGGTAGTAATTCTCGGATAACCTTGCCTTAGAAAGAGTCCGTCAGGTTTTTAAAATTTACTTCTCCATTCCAAGGGTATGTTGGGATCATAGATTTTTTCACTGGTTGCCACAACATACGACATGAACGACGGTAGCACTTCATTTTTGTCGCGAGGTCGTTTTATTTGTCGCATCGTGCGACAAAACTTATATTTCAGTGAGCGACGATGAGTGTGGTTCTTATGATTGTTGCATCTGCGACAGCAGTGAGTTCCACACTCAAGTCTATCGCAAAAGTTTGCAGAAAAATTGTTCCGGACGGACGGTTTTCATATACCGAATTCTGAAACAAAATAACCACGGTGCAATACTAGTAATAACTCAAATCTCGGTATATAGATAGTGACACAGTTCAAAGGGAGTAAGGCATAGGATCAACGAACAAGCGAGCATCATGCACACGCAAGCAAAGTACTACAATTTGTTTTTAATTCAAAAGTATGCGAACACAATTTTGTATCATTGAGCAATACACAACGAATAAAGAGCTTTCACAACAAATCTGTAAACGTATAATTATCCGCTGAGCGCCTTGAGAGTAGCTAAATGCTAAAATTCTAACTCGATCAGGAAACCTCGACACAACACCATGCTTCTCACCAGCGACTAACAAATAGTTGGAATGCCTACACACGAAAAAGCAAAAAGTGTCATAATAAGGTGAAAAAATAAAACCATTTGCACACGCCACGAGAAACAGTAGAAATTTGAAACAGGAGTGCGAAAACAATGAGCAAAATCCCTGCAAAACTACAAACGCGAAGTCAGTGAGAGCGGTGGAATTCGAAACCACACGGCACAATTTGTACTGAGCTCTGGCCAGGCAGCCCTCACAGGCAGGCCCTTGAGTCAGAGAGTCCAGACTAAGATCGTGACTAGGGTGCGAGTACGAGAACGATAGTTCGTGTGACCGTTCCGGGTTTAGGTTTAGGTTTATTAAGTTATCACACCTCTTTATTCAATTTAAGTTTGTATTCAGTAAGCACGAAACCGCGTATTTGATATCACACCTGAATATACCGAACGGGTATATTACCCTAGGTCGTGGACCCATTCCACGCTAATATTTTCTCACTGCTTTTGCCATGGTTGGCTAAGCGTCGCCGCTTGGAGTAGGTGGTGCGTCCCACGGACGCGTGTTGCGTTTTCGCTTGGGGGAACGCGCTATGATGTGTAGTACGACGTTATGGTGAGGCTCGCGGCGAAGAAATTTGTTTTGAATTTACGATCCACCTTGGAGAATCACCGAACTTCGCGCGTTACGGTGCCTTGCTGGACGGCGACGTTGGCTAGCCATTTTTCGACATTTTCCGCCGCACCGCCACCACAACGAGTCTACACGCTCGGTAATTTTCGCTTTTCCCGGACTGCTAGCGACACGAGTCCATCCACCGCACCGCCGACCTCCTATAGGTATTTTGAGAAATGAGTGCACCGAACACTAGAGCGAGGAGGTGTCTGTTGCGAGACAACGACATCGACGCCTCCATTAGGCCGCTTCCAGCAGTGAGAGATTCACCGACACCTTCGGTGCCACCTGTGCCTGTTCCCGCATCGGCAAACGCAAACGATTCGGACAGCATTTTGCGGGCGCGGCAGCTTTTCGAGGACATCAATGAAAAGGTGGTCACGATTTACGCGAAGGGGCGACATCGGCAATGGGCCAAAGCGGTGCGTGTTATGGTCTGTGACACCAGCCGTATTGAACAGTACAACTTGGTGTCTAAATGATGTGTGGTGTGAGAGATTTGTGGTCTGAGGAACTCTGCCACTTGAGCCCGATGCTAATCTCTTTTACAGCTCATGCTTCGCCGCCTCACAGGCGTTACCACAATTGAGTTACGAACTCCGAAGCATTCGCTTGAGCTTACGACATTGGTCTGACAATCAACCATCGACACCCACATGCTAGCCCACAACATGCTAAGCGATAACTTCTTCTTGTCTCGACAATAATATTTGTCTCTTCAAAAATTGTTTCGCCGACCTTTGACATCCATCTCGATGCCAACCAAACGGAGGATACACGATTGTCCTCTCGATGTCTGAACACGCACCAAAGGTGTATGATAGTGACAAACTTATCGTAGTGTGGAAACGAGCGAGTGGGTTCCAAAGCCCCACTCAGGATCGTATCGTAACGTTGTTGCATACCCTTTTCAGATTGTTATATAGCCTTGTTGGTCGCTGTGCAAGAAAGGTTGCGATGCGACGACCCTGCATATATTATACCGCTACGGTGTGCGACGTAGGCTGAGGATTGCGTTTCTGCACGGTGCGCACTTTACGACGAAGTGATACATCTCGCACGTGCATCATATGTTAATCACAAGATGATGTGATGCATTCCACAAGTCTCGCAGGCCCTGTCGCGCCGGGATAAGCGTCATGTTTGTCATGGTCTGGGTTATCCTGGATGCCTCTAATATATGGTGTCATGTCAATACATTTGTATTCGATGTGGTGGTGTTTTTAGAGTGATATAATAGTGACAAACTTATCTCGACTGTATATCGTGATGACATACATGATTGTTGACTCTTGACCTGTCATATATTATGACATTATGTCATGATGACCTGATGATACGTCATACCATATGTCATGTCATACGTATGACATATCATGCATTATGCTTTTCGGTCATTCAGACTCTAACACATCTCCCGACTTGGAAGTATTGTGACCTCACAATATCTAAGATAACTGAGTCAGATGTCACCTTTTTGTTAGGCGCAGGGTGTGTCCGGTGTGGTCGCTTACTGCGATCGCCCGAGGGCCAGGTCCGGGTCACCCCTGGATTAATCTGGGATGTGATGCTGGGTTCCAACCGGACCTGTGTGCAGGTGCCTCTTTGTCAGGAGTGCACCAAGCCCCCCTGGACAGGAGCCTTAGCTCAGCTGCCCATCATTCCCACGCCCGATGTGACAACGCCACAATCTCAGCCGCGGAGTACCAGCGATCGGCAGCCCCCGCCAGATCCAGACCCTCCGTCCCGCAGAGACGCACCCGAGCAGGAACGTGGACCCTCGCCCCGCAGAGACGCGCCCGAGCAGGAACGTGGACCCCCACTACGGTCAGAGACCGATCCAGCACGATTGGAGCAGACACGGCTGAAGAAGCTGGAGGCAGAGGGCAGACTCCTGAGTACTTTGCGGAAGCTAAGGGAGCGCATCCCTACGTACACGTGTCCTCTAGACCAGACAACGGGTGAGAAGTCATCTGGTCATCTGCTGCAGCCGTTAAAGCTTTTGATGAGGGAGCTGCAAGATTACTTCAAGGAGCCGCAGGTGAAGAGGGTGCTGGCAACGAAGAAGATGGGCGAGGACGACGAGGGGAGGGAAGCCACGGTCACCACTGTCTCTGAAGAATTGCGTTTGATCATCAGAGATAGGGTGGAAGGATCAGTCCAGGGGTTACTAAACCAGAAGGTACTGACCGGTCAGATGAATACGCTGGACGATCTGATCGGTACCCTCGCTCGATCTTGCATCAGCGACGCTCACCTTAGCATTCTGCCCAGCATGTTGTCACGGTCTCGGCAGGCCTCTGGCAGGAACGCAGGGAGGAACGCGCGAACCTTCCACCACTCCCTGATGGAAGCCTTTGAGCTGCTGGAGTCCCTGCACAAACACGGGGTCACTGGGCCAGTTAGCCGAGCCTCTCTACCCGGCATCTTCCTCAGCGGTCTGACACCTGAGCTGCATGCGAGAGTGCACAAGGAGCTGCTAGGCAAAGTGGACTTCCATCAGGCGACAGGACCAGCTGGGTGGGAAGCGGAGCTGCTTCGCAAATATGTGGAGCAGGCAACACTGGAGGAGCGTCGGGACCCGACAGGACTGAAGGCAACCAGGGATCAGTCCCCCTTTCCAATGGCTGCGCTGTTTGAGTGCCTGGACGAGCACATGGAGCAGTGTTACGCCCTGCCGACAGTACCAGCAGAGGTGGAAGGCAGGCAGCTACCTGGATCGTCCACCTATACTGGCTGTAGGAAGTGCAAGTCCAAGTAGCACCTAGCAAAGGACTGCCCGCAGCAGCACGACCAGCAGAAGAAGGTTGCGTGGGTGAAGTGCATTTGGGAAGAAGCTTTCGAGACCCTCGAGAACGCAGGTGCAAGCGAGGAGCTTATGGGGGACACGTTAGCAGTCATCGCGCATGAGAGGGGTTCAGATTTTGGCGATGGAGAGGCCGCGGGGGCCAGTTCCTCTCCCGGTCACAAGGCACAGGTCCCGGAGCCAGCAGGGGGAGTACTCCGCCCCTTGCTGAGGCTGACAGGAGCGGGACCAGACCCGTGGAGGAGGGGTCTGCGAGGGGACGGCACAGCCAGCCCTACCGGTGGAACACCCACTTCAGGGAAGATCACCGGATGAGGTATGGTCCGGGACCGGCCCAGAAGGCGACTGAGAAGATGAAGCGAGCGGTGAGGTGGCTGAAGAGATCCCATCCGGTCACGGTGGTGGCTCCGAGCGAAGCTGAACCAGAGGTACCACCAGCTCAAGCATCCACCCCTACAGAGGTACAGATCAGATTCCCCCTGTTTGGGCGAGGGAGCCAGGGACACCCTTGTATCAAAGGTGTGTACCAACGTGCGTTACAGCCATCAGGCGCTATACACACACATATACTTATAGTCAGAGCAATAAAAACACAACATGTAAATTATTCATCTCTAAGCAATGGAATTATGTATACCAAACTTTGGCCCGAGAATTTCCCGGTTACCGCAAAAGGGGTTTACGACTCCTTCCAAAGCCTAGGTACTAGGCTTGTCCGCTTTCACGGCCGCGCCATTCCCCCGTTCTAGAGATGAATATCAACAGGTAGGTTTACTGTCTGAAGTTTGCTATCCAGGCTGGGTTACTAGGCTTTTTGTGTGGCTCGGTGACTGATCCCCGGCTATTCACACATCCAGCCGTTTACCAAGTCTTAGCTTTCAAATAATCACACATGAGCAAGATGTTAGCAAATGGTGAAATAAAAGTCCATCAGTATAACATGTAAGATGCATGCATGATTGACATCCCAGATGTGGTATATACGGAATATACCTGACCAAATATCGCTCCACCTCTTGCTCCTCCTTTATTATGATAAAAACAATTCTCTAAAATTTCGTTTCGGTGCGCATTGATTTGGCATTATACCAGAAGTTGACCATATGTGCCCGCAGGCTCGCGACTCCATCGAGCCCTGCTCAAAGTGAGCAACACCAGGGGGAGTATAGTAGATACGCGTATCTACTATACTCCCCCTGGCAACACTTGCCAGCGCCCGACTCCCAAAGGGTCGCTGCCTCTTGGGACACCGCTTCAACGCCTAGGAGGTGAATTCCCCCAATCCGGAGAAACATCCGCTCCCCGATCCCTCAGTCGCGTCATTCATTCGGTCGAAAGTTCCGCCGGCGAAGATGATAGTCCAATCAGCATCAAGATGACGGCTGCACCCACCACCACTGGTGCGGTGCGATTTGTACACGAAGTCAGCTATGGCCACGAGAAGAGCCCTTCCACGGTGATCCAGGTGGAGGTCGTGCCGGGGGCCAAGTGGCTTCCGCGCAGCCGCGTTCTCCGGTAGTGATTCTGGATGATCACCGGTCGGAGTACTGTTGATCTGTGTCGGTTCATCCAGACAAAACAAAATCAGACAGAATCAGTTACAGACGAAACAAAATCAGACGAATCATGACCGTAGCAATGATCGGAACCCGTAATCATCTGCGTGCGCGATATGTGCTTTTTCTATTGCTAAGTAGAAAAACGCGAGGCTTCATACTGTGGCCTTACCTTCGCGGCACGCACGATCTGACAAGAGGGTGTGCATCTAAGTCTGTTAGCGATATATTTCACGATTTACTTCTAGTCGCTCACTAAGTTGCGAGTTAGTTAGTTATACGAGACAAACGACAGTCATATCCGACTGACCGCCTGTACACAATTGTAACATCATCATGGCATATGTGGGCACTCGCGACGTCAGTTTCCGTTCATCTGCATCGACATCGGCGTTGCTGCACTTATGGTTCATTGCGTCGTTCATGCTATACACGACGACAGAATGCATCGAAAATACACAATTCTCAGGCGGTGCGGAAATGGCACCGGATATGCCTAAGGTAATAAACCCTATCTACGTAATGCTGCATCGTGTGGCAAACATGCTAGTCGCACAGCCCTTGTTTAGCCCTCGCTGCCCAGCATGTTGACGGGGTCCCAGCCAAGCAGCACGTGCGCATACATCATCAAACCAGCAGTGGCTAACCGATCGATATATAAATCGCGCGACTAGTTCTGATTAACCGCGACGCGCGGGTGGATAGTACCGCCAAGTCATCAATCCGCATACCATTTACGTCTACTATTACAGTATAACTGGGAGGGTTATGTTATCATCCAAACGATTGTTGGTATTGATGGTTATTGCAGTAATCATTGCTCACCTATGACGCATGCTGCGGATACAGTAGCCGCCGCTCAGTGCACGTGCACGTGCACGTGCACGCGCGTGCGTGCGTGCGAACAGTTGTATGCGTGTCGTCACGAAATACATGATGATACGCCATATATGTGCATCTTCGTGTGAGCCGTCATGCAATACGTGGAACATATGCCAAAGACGCACTCCGTGTCGGGTGGGCGGGGTGTGCTTACACGTAGCATGGTTGCAGTATTTTAGAATCATTCGTATTCACAACATACGGCGTATCACGCGTTTAGTGTATCATGCGCACTGCAAGCATGCCAAATTGAATTCAAATGCACCGGTGCGTATACATGGGGTGAACCGGGTCTCCTATGCACTCATGATATGTTTGCGTTCTACTGATGTTTTATGGGGCCTGCTGCTATGGAGCGGGTGCAGAGTGTAGTATCTGAAAGTCTAAGGCCATATCCTTGGTCGCTTCAGCGCATGGTTGTTGATATAATGTGACGTTAAGCAGCGTGCAGGTTCCATTCCAGGGTAACATTGGCCGCAAAGTTTGAAAATATTTGGAAATATCTGCGCGAGCGATATCCCAGCTGATTGTTAGGTTGTGCAATATACCTAATCGAACGATAATTCACCGTGAATCTGAGTAAACATATTTCCAATCATTTTCAAACATTGTGGACATCAATTTTGTCCTAGAATGTATACATTAATTATGTATGCATGGATGCATGGCGAAGTGTGTTTACATATACTTAGCTACGCATCGGTAATCGATGCGTGCGATACGCCCGAGATGCATCATCATAAGCCAAGTGCCAAGACGGTTGCCAGGAATGTCCGATTGCCCTGTACATCTATGCAATGGCGTCCCTATCGGATTGAAAGCCGCGACGATTGAAATACGCCGACAATCGTACACACACACACACACACGTGTCCCGAACTGTGTGCTGGATCCTTTGATCCCCAGCGTGGGTACATAGTGCAGCCGGTCTTCTGTGGCTACGGTGTGCCAAAGGAGTCGGTCCAAGGATAAGCACACACACACACACACACGCATCCACAGTTCATCATTTCGAGCCCATCACGAGACATCACGGAACGTAATCATTATCGGATATTCATGACCATAATTGCAGGCTGCGTACATGGCGATATGCATACACCAATCTCAGTGCCATACGACGCCGCGTCCGTAAATCACCATTGCTGCAGCCTTGTATGCCCCGCCCGCGCCGGGTAAAGCGTCGCGTATGTATATGTCTTATCAGTCATGTACATGTTAGTCGCGGTCCGTGTTTTCTATCGGATGCCTCTGTCGCTTGGTGCATACCAGTCGCTTTATTTTTAATAAGCCAGCGTGCACTTAAATTATCGGCTATTTATATGCCTGACAGTTTTGTAATCGCATTGAGTCGAAAAATTAATTGTGAAATGACATATCACCTGCTGCCCCACTGGATAATGTATACTGTAGCTATTGTAATTTACTTCCGTCGCCACGCAAATTTGCACTATTGTTTATAAAATGGAGCGTACACGCTACGACAATATTATATTATCTATGTCAACGGCGTTTGTGGATGATTGATTTATTGCATACTGGCGGGACACGGGTGTCGGGTGATGGTGGGCGGGGTGTTGGCGTGGACGCGCGATGCGCGGCAGAGCTCGCATAAGTTAACTGAGGATAGTCTGCTAGATAATAATACGAAGAGCAGCGATACATTTCATAAACTACTGCAATCTATACCCTCAGCAGACTTGAAAGCTGTAGGTAATGTGACCGGCATCGGCAGTGGCGGCAACCGTCACAGCCACAACAGCAGCATCGACGATACCAAAAAGATCAATGCCAGTGCATCCCGAAGACAAACTTTGGCGGGGTGGTGGTGGCGACATCCTCTTCCCACTCCCACACCCGCACCCATACCCGCACCTCGCCCGCAACCAGCACCACCTCCATATGTATCGGATATCGGAAGCAACTTATCTCCAGAGGAATACAAGGCTGCCCTGATCAGGGACTTGGACTTGGAAGCATATGGACCGGAGACCCCGGAATACAAGGCAGCATATACGAAAGCGTCCAATCCACTGCCGATGGACGTGCTCGGACCTCGGCTGGAAGAGCTCATCGAACCTTGCAGTAGCTCGAAGGCGGGGAGTTCATTTTGTGATAATTGTGTACGGCCGCTCCAGCGCGAACTATTGAAAACTTACTACGAAGGAGTAGATCCTTCCCTTGACGATGACCTGACTGCAATACAGAAAGTTGCAAACCGCGATAAAGCCGTGGAGGAGGCACTCGCATACATGGAGGGAAAGGGCTTGACAGTCGACAGCTACTTCTCTGCAAGTGTTGTTGAGTGCAATTTGTACGCTGAGGAAAAGCTATGCCCCACGTCGAAGGAGCGAATGGAATACCGACTCGGCATTGTGTTAGAGAATTGCAAAGCTGTTGGTGCGTGCATCATATATGCGTCAAAATCAATACCCAATATAAAACCCTTGTTCGATGTAGAAACGGTCCCTCCCACTACCTTAAACCTGTTTCACAACGACCCAAAACTGCTGGGTCTAAATGTATCCGAAACTGAATTTTAAAATGCAGGGCCGCCCACGCTTTGCTCCCGGGGGGAGGGGGCGGGGGGCAATTCACATTGGATTCACTGAGCACTTGCCTTTCGGGTCTTGGGGGTTCGGACCCCCTCCCCCACATTGGACAACTAGACCCCTAGAAGCCTTCCTTAATAGTGGTGCACTGAGGGCTCGGGACTCCCTCCCCCCGACCCTCATTTTGGGTTGTCGGGGGTCTAAGACCCCACGGACTCCCGGGTGTGAAGTGCTGCCCCCCACCCACCCCTAGGAGCAAAGCGTGGGTAGCATAGGTTGCAAAAGAGGATGTGCGTTGCCCAAAGTGAATCGAATTGGAGGTATCATTTAAAGGTCTCCATTTCCGATGACCACGCTGACTTTGTTTCCACCAATCAGGTGCCTGCGCCAGAAAGATGAATACGAATTACCATACGCTGTTTGTTTTTTAATTTTGGAATGATGCTGGGAAAAAACTTAAAAATGGGCTATAAATGCAATCACGCCGTCAAGTATACGTGACACGGTCTGTGGTGAGCCATAATTGATATTCATAAGGGAGGAAGAAGAGAGATGTTATGGATTATTGTGGTAAGCCAGAGTGAATACTAATGATATGGATTATGTTATTATATCATTGTGAAGACGCCATCACATCGCAAACAAATGGATTATGTTATCATCGTAAGCCAATAACATCATGTGGAAAGGGGCACTGTATGCGTAAACTGCATGCATGCCTCTTGTGTGTGTATGGGGTTTAGAGAAACCGAAAAAGCCACACAATAATCGACGGAAAAGGTTTGTTTGATTTATTCATCATTTGTCGCTTGTCTACCATGACCATGTGATTTGTGGTATAGGAATTGTATAGGAATTGTAGATGCTCAGAATGCGCCTTTGCTGCCAAGGTGGCGCCGCTTTCTTCTGAAACGTGGTTGCAGTGCATGAAATTTTACAAAAAGCTTTTAATCGGAACTCTAAAGTGGTCAGATTGATACAGTAAAACCAATCCTGTACCATTGGATTTATATGTAAATCATGCAAGTGGGCGTTTATTTCACATCAAAGGATGCTTACATCTCGTGACGCTTGAATCATCAAGGATATGAGCCAACAATTCACTTTCGTGAGGTCGCCGATCTAACTTACTACGGCACAGTGCGGTGAGATAGAAATGGAAGTGATGATGGTAAACACATGTACCATCATCGGGAAATGATACTGTACAAGTACCCTAAATGTAATGGTATATGTGCCACGACTTGGGCGGCACATGTAGGATAACGTAGATCTAATAATCTGAGATACAGTTTATCTTAACAAGCATATAGCACAGTGGACAACTATCACAATGATATTGTTGAAGTATATAAGGGAATGGCGGCAGCTTACACAACTGTCACCTTTATTGTCCTGCGTTCCCGCCAGATACTCTCTTGGGCGATAGGAGTCCATAATCAGTCACAACAGTCGACACAGTGATACTGTCGACTGTGGACTCTCAGTCACACGATTCATGACCACACTCGACAGACTCTGTCGTGGTTGTGGAATACATTTGTGTGTACTGTTAGTACTTCCTATCCATGACATAAGTTTTGATGACATGATGACAGAATGACAGATGACTACAGGTCAGGTTTTTCTACTCCTCCGTGCTTATAGATCGGAAGAAGCGAAGCGTGATTGCTCGAAGCACCAGAAACCTGTCAGTCGGCATTGGTTTGGTAAAGAAGTAAGCTAGATTTTCTGCTGACGGCACTTTGGCTATCAGGATACGACCCAACTCAGCCAGTTTTGCTACATGGCGGTCCCGTACTGAAATGTGTCGAGTAGCAGTGTTGTTGAGAGCGCTCTCTGCCTGGATGACGGATGCATGATTGTCCCCGTGCAGCACTACCAGGAGTTTCAATGGAGCAAACTCCGACAGCAGATTGACAACGTGCTCGATGTCCCGAGCCGTCTCTGAGAGTGCAACCAGCTCGCCGTCTGCTGTGCTCACAACAACGGTCTTCTGCAGCTTGGATGAGTACATGACGGTGCTGCCGTTGAGCCTCACCAGCGAGCCCGTCACAGACCGGCGCGTCACTTTGTCCGCAGCATGGTCTGCGTCCGAGTAGGCCGAGCTTTCAAGTTCAGCAGTGTGAGATGCCGGTGAACTGCATTGATTAGTAAGACAGTCGTCAACAGTGCCCTTCAAATATCGGGGTATACGCAGAAGATGCTGCCAGTGTGTCGCATTACAGTAAAGCAGTGCATAAAGCGCGCCATATAGCACACTGCTGTCAGGATGTCCGTCCGCGTGCAGCGCGCAAGCCACATAAGCTCCATGGCCAAATTGGCATAAGGATAGTCAGCTGCAGCCCCCTGCGAGTCTGCCGGCTTCAACGAAAGCTTAGGCTCCATAGGCGACAAAGCAAGATTGCAGTCGGTCATACCATACCTCTCGAGAATTCGGTGAATGAGACCCTGCTGACTCATACGGCATCCTCTCACCAGGCCTGCGTCCCGGAAGGTCATACGCATACCCAGAATGTCTGTCAGCACACCTTCGTCCACACTGGGATAGGTACTGTTGAAGGATGTAAAAAAGTGGGTCTTCCACGTTTCACTGGATGTCAGTATAAGGAAGTTATCAACATGGATGTAGATAAAGACGATGAGCTCGTTTGGTCGAAAGATATAGAACAGGCACGGATCGATGTTTGAAACGGCAAGCATAGTATCACACTGTAGAAGACACCGTTTCAACGTGAAGTACCATACTCTGGGAGCCTGCTTGAGTCCATATACGCTCTTTGCCAGCCTGCCAAAACAAGTTCCACGCACCAGACGGTTATCTGGCCACCTGACAAAGAGAGGGGCGTCGAGGTCCAGATCACCGTTGAGAAAGCAAGTCACAACGTCCATAGTGAAAGCCAGCAGTCCCAGAATAAGGCTCAGTTGGATAAGAATGCGCAGCGTGTTCAACTGCGTGCACGGGGAATAAACTTCCTCGTAGTTCACACCGTGAGTCTGCTTGTTGCCAAAAACAACCCAGCGAGACTTACGCTCAGTGAGAACATTTGCAGCGTCGAACTTCGCCTTGTAAACAACCTTCATTCCCAGTGACTTCACACCTGCTGGAAGACTCTTCACTGGCACGAATGCATGCTTCACGTCGATGAGCGCGCACTCCTCTTTGTAGTCTGATGCCTGCCACTGCACTGCGTCCGGTGCACTCACCAGCTGCTGCCAGTTCTTTGGGCAAGTCACTCCATTGGGCAGCCACTGCTGCTGCACTGCTGCCAAAGCCACGTGCTGCACTTGAAAACGAATTGAAGTCTCGGCGACGTCAACCGACTTCCCCGTGCGTCCACAATGCCTCAGCAGAAGCACCTGATAGGGTAGTTGGTGCTCTCCTCGAGCATTGATGCAAACCACAGCTTCCTCCCATTCTGTGCCTGACGTTAGCTGCACTTTTGCGAAAGCGAACACAGGATAGAAACGATTGACAGTCTGCTCGTTGAGGATCTTCTTGAGCAGCTCCAGGCTAGAAGCACACTGCTCGAGGAAGAAACTCACCGGTGCCCAGAACGTCGTACATTTGTTGCTCGAGCGCGACTGAAGCTTCACAACACCTGTGAACTCGTCTGAGTCGGGGGGAGCGTAGATCGTGAAATCGAGAATCAAAGTCGGTGAACCGGTGCACTTCTCGAAGTACGGTGCGCTCAGTTGGACACAGTTGAGTAGTGACCGTAGTGGTACCACCACCGAAGGATCCCAACTGAGCACCAGCTTTTCTACATCGTTGACACGCTCATCGAACCGTACCATACCGCACCGTACAACTTTGTTCCTCGACGTGCAGTAGAGAAGATACCAAGGCGATCCATCGTCGTGACCCACGTACAGAAGAGGTCTCGATCAGCCAGTTTGGTTCGCAGTGACTTATCAACAAAAGCATACGCACGCCAACCGAAGATACGAATAGTACTCAAGTCCACCTTCTGGTGCAGCACGTCCATAGTTGACATCATACCGAGCTCGGCCTTCACCACACAGTTCAGCAAGTACACAGCATGACGAAAAGCCAGCGGCCACGTATACCTGCACAGAGATCCCCAGTCAGAAGCATAGCCCTGGCCTTTGCCTGCAGTAGTCGATTGTACGACTCCACTCGTGCATTGTTCTCGTGCAGATAAGGTGCTGTCGTACGCTGAAGGATGCTGTTCTGTCTACAGTACTCAGCCGTCTGACCCGCAATGATTGTCGAGTCGTTGTCAGACAGTATAACCAGTAGGTCCAGATCATACACGAGCTCCTCCACACGCAAGTCTTCCCCCAGACTTGCTCTGCCAGTAGTTCGCACAAGATCCCGATAAATATGCAACGCTGGGACATACTCCAGTTTACGTCCCCAGAAATAAATGCACCCGAGTCCAGAGTAGTCGTCCACGTGTATCGTGCATCCACGGGAACCACCCAGCGATATCTGGAACGAGCCACCGTGGTCCGTGAAAGTGAGCTGCCCAAGTCGTGTAGATGCCTGTCTCTTTTCCACCGTCTTTCTCACCGATTTGGGTACACGTCCTCGGTCCATAGTCTGCGAGGGTCTCGTCACGCACCTTAGAGACCTGACACGACATACACTGCTCAGAGCACTTTGTTACCTCAGTTCTCAGGCACGCAGTTCTTCAGAGCTCACACCAAGATTCACACCTTGTATGTCCATGACGCCAATATATCTGTCACAGAGATGTTCCATTCGTAGATGAACGAGAACTTTGGCGTAAATACGACCCACAGTATACTGGTCAAGGTAAAACAACGTAACTGCCCAGGGAGTTCCTTGTATCCGGACTCGCCCCGGTTCTGACTCCGTCAGTTCCTCTACACGAGGATAGCACTGGTCCTTCGATGCTGAGAAAATAACACTGCCCTTCGAGTACGTCTGTAACTCCTCCAGCTTCTTGGTCAGTCCCCACCATACAGCATGAGACTTGTGAGGAAGCATCAACAGGAACTTGGTGCACGCCGGCGGGTCCTTCGCAAAGTCCGTGAAGATTTTCACCAGAAGCCTTCCAATAAAAGTGTCCACGTAGGGCATGTTTGCATAAAAAGTAAGACCGTCCCGCCAGTGTGTGGTCGAAGACTGAGTTCTCCTCTGAGTAGAACTCCGGTAGCTGCGTGTTGTGTTTATCAGCACACATATCCACAGTGAAAGGCCCCTTCTCTGCGTTCCAGCGATGAAAGTCAGTGAACTTCCAGCTGACCACGTCACGGAAGACCTTCTGCTGCACTGTAGGACAGGCTGCTTCAGTATCGACGTACTCCGGTAAGATGAAGATTTTTCCGTCTCGCACCAGCCTGTATCGAGACTTCCCGCTCGTGCTCACCAACTCACGATGAAGTAGTTGACCGTATAACCCGTACTTGTCCTCCAAGCACACTGCAGACAACAGATTAAACGGTGAGTCTAGCACGTACTGCGCCTCAACACTACTAAGCACGTCAACTTTACCAGTTGCATAGTTCCACAGACTGATGAGCGCCACACCGGTACCCTTCGACTCTGTAACCTCTCCCGACATGACTTTGAACTGCACCACCTTCTCGGCGCACACCGTGCCTCCTTCAAAGAAAGCCAAGTCGTTGAGTACCGTTCTCGTAGCCATTGAGTTGTAGTGAGACACGCGCCGATGTACGACCTCCACAGTGCTGGCAACCATAGACGATTGAGAAGCGAGTTCCCGTTGTAGATCTGTAAGATCCCCTTATGATTGAGACACTCCGTACACCCACGAGTTATGAAGCACGTCTCCGGTGTACACACAGAGTTGACCACCACAATTCTGCAGCGCCACACATCAAGCACAAGGGACCTCGTCATGTTCCTCCGCCTCCCAGATTTCCTCGTCTGTCATTTTCTCAGTTGATGATGACACCGCTGCCGCAGCCTTCTCGAGGACCTCTCCAGATTTTGACGCCAGCATACGCTTCTTCCGTTGTGCAAGTCGCTCCCTGCATAGTGACTCCTTTGCCGGGTTGTTCTTGATGAACTCTTCCATTTTCTGAGGATACATGAGCCAGCAGGATTATTCTGAAGAGTGTCCACCCGTGCACACTGCACATACCAGGTGCTTCTTCTCATTCACTTTCTTCTCCTCCGATTGCCGTCGTCGGTCACCCAGCAGACTCTTAGCCACCGCTGCTGTATCGATGTCCTCTGCGGGAACAGCATAGTCTCTTAACGGGTTTCTCTCCTGCAGGACATTGACATAGAAGAAGTCACTGCGTTGAAGCAACAGCTCAAAAGTGGGGTTCGCCTCTCGGCCAAGGTCAGCAACCACTGGTGCATACTCTTTGGGCAAAGCCGAAACGGCAAACACCAGCGCCGCCACTTCGATGGTTCTTCTGTCCAGATTTTCTCCACCATACCGGCAGATAGACGATTGTAGGTCCGCAAAACAACTGAGCTGTTTTACTGGTTCGCTTGTTGAGTTCACAGTGAGCCTTGTCATACGATTCATTGACGCCGCCAGCTGTCCAAATAGTTGAGGCTGTACCCGTGCACGCAGTTTCCGATAGGCTTTGACACCGTCGTTCTCGCAGCGACGGACCAAGTCAAAAGCACCCCCTTCAGTGACTTGTATCAGCACAGCCGATATCACTGCACTCGCAGTTGTAGCCGAGCCCGTCATTTTTACAATACTCTGTGGTGGACCACCGTCATCAACGAACGGATTGGTGTTTGGTGTCATATCAGCCAGATTCTTCATGTTAGCTACGTCACTGATTGATTCCTCGCTGTTTACTAGTTCTCTCAATTCAGGATAGAAACTCATTGCTGATTCTAACTGTGTACTAAACCTAGTCCAGGCTTCGTACTGATTCCTTTCATTTCCTGTGTACTTTGATACAGTTGTCAGGGATTTCAACACAGCCTGCACAACTTTCGATGCATTCTCACTAGTAATAAGTGTTGCTGTTGATTTTACTTCCTGCTTCTCCTCTGAGGCTGCAAGCCGACGAGATATCATATCCATCATTTCCATTTGCTTCATTAATAGCACTGACAACTGATCCTTTCTACTCAGATTCACTTCTGGCTTCTCCTCCTGCTCTTCATTACCTTCCATCATTGTAGGTAGAATATCTTAAGAACGAGTGTGCTTGTATATACCTGTACCCGGGTTCTGATATGACATACACGAAATTTCCTTGCAGGATTAACACCTGTGTGGGCCCATAACCTAGGATAATGTAGATCTGATAATCTGAGATACAGTTTATCTTAACAAGCATATAGCACAGTGAACACCTATCACAATGATATTGTTGAAGTATATAAGGGAATGACAGCAGCTTACACAACTGCCACCTTTATTGTCCTGCGTTCCCGCCAGATACTTTCTTGGGCAATACAAGTAGTACCTAATCAGTCACTACAGCCGACACAGTGATACTGTCGACTGTGGACTCTCAGTCACACGATTCATGACCACACTCGACCGACTCTGTCGTGGTTGTGGAATACATTTGTGTGTACTGTTAGTACTTCCTATCCATGACATAAGTTTTGATGACAGGATGACAGAATGACATAATGACAGATGCCTACAGGTCAGGTTTTCCTAACATGTAGTCACGATCCCACATCTACTATGGGAAAACGCATCTTGGTGCACACGCTTTATAGCGTGTTGGGTGATGCAGAGTTATGAATATATGTGCCACAACTGTTTCAAGTGTAACTGATTGCTATACAACATGTGTGCCTCATGCTAAGTTATTCAATATATAGCACAGCCGACTACGGACTTTTGGAAATTCATAAGTGATTTTTGTTGTATCTAACTTGCGCTACTGATATCTGGTACAGTAGATTTTTTGTGATAGCACCTAATATCCATTCACGATTGGTCGACTGCTCCCACTGTTTGCGTTGTATATATGCAGAAGAACAGTTTGTAGCGGATTTTGGGACCCGAATACCCTCCAAGGACCAACTGACGGCGGAGGCCAAGAAGCTGTACTGCAAAAAATGCTACTGGCGCTTCTTGCGAGCTCTGATCAATATCGCTCCAGGAGACGAGTTTTGGTGTGAATATCTGGAAAATCCGGCTCAATTCAAAGCTTCTCTTCAATCAGACGGAGCTCTGGTTGACCGGCTGTTTGAAGACGACAATTTTCTCAGCTGTGTACAGAATGGCAAGCAAATGATAGAAAATAAAGGTGGCGATCCATATGTTGAGAGCTTGGTGGATTACTGTTGGGATCCCGAGAATCTGCCCAGAAACGGCTCTATCATTAAAAGGAGGACGCAGGCATACCTGGACTCCCTAGATTGCAGCAACGTGGATACAGCAGATGACTATGACACACCAGCAGATGACCAACCGACCGAAGCAACAGATGACACATCAGCAGATGGCCAACCGAGCGAAGTAACATATGGCATGGATTCGAATGCTGACGACACAACAGATGATTACGACGATTCAGGCGATGCGCGCGAAAAATACGATTATGACGGTTACGATGACTAGGAATCATTGGAGGCGGGCGCTGTCCTGTCGCTACATGCACCTTACTATTTGCCTTGCAGAACAACGACAATCAGAATGCTGCACTGAAAACCTATGGAAACCCCAAACTTATGACGCCAATTTGAATATATTGGTGGATGTAACGCGCCAAATTGTGCACATAACATATATTACATGATGGATTGCTCGATACAGCATGTAGCAATGTTCGCCCCTCTTGTAGAAGGTAGAGCCTGCAAGCTAGGCGGCCCGCCCACGAATCCCAATATGGCCAGGGCTTTATCCGTTTTCAGACTTTATGCGGTAACCCGGATCAATCCAGAGCAATGATTATAACACGGTTAACACTATAATGGCACCGGATTTCAGGGATTGGTCCAGCGATTGCTATTTTTCCATACTTTCGATGGATTGATCACAAGTATATAAGTAATAAGGATTCGGCGTACCCTGAGGGGGCGGCACAGCACCACCAACCCCTGTATAGTGTATATTGAACGGTAAGAACAGAAACGAACCGGCTCCCCGTAGTTGACGGATGCATGGTCTGCTCCACCTACTCACGGTGAGATGCCGGTTGTAGTTGGCGTACACCTCATCGAGCGCATGCGAATGAACAGTGCTAGAATCTGCCCAGGCAGCCCCAGTAGTACTGGTGTAGGCCCCTGGAAGATCTCTTAGTCTGTCCTGACTCGGGTGTAGGTGTCACTTGTGTCACTTGCACTTCAGGGTTTTAGGTTTCCGATCGGGTATGTTGCCACTTATGGCTTAACACTTCTAACTTAATTTCTATATACACTTCTAACTTAACAAATACACCGGTTATTACGTGAGGTCAACCCTGTTGTGCCCACTTATTTAAGGTATATATCACTGTTGTGCTCACGCTGTTAAGGTATATATCACTAGGTCGTGGACCTATTCCACGCTTTGTGTTAATTTCTATTGACATGGTTGGCTAAACACGCCGTTCGTGTAGGTGGTGCGCCTTGGCGCCACCGGGCACTAAACCCTAGGAAAACAGAGCCGTTCAATACGTATGGACTATCGTATGGATGCCATGTGGATGCCATGTGGACAACCGTATGGACCACAAGGCCGAAAACTCCGAAAGTGTTAAAAAGCGTACGGACTACGTGGTCCGTGTAAATATGTCCCATGGATTGCATGTGGACAACATCTGGAAACCGTATGGAAGCCATGTGGACAGTGTATGCTGTCCACATGGCGTCCATCCGCATGGACAGTCAACGGAAAGACCGTATGGATACCATGTGGAAGTACCATGAATTTCATATGGATATCGCATGGATAACGTACGGAAACCCTGTGGACTATACATGGACATGCCAGTAAGATTAATATTGCATACGTACGGATTACGTATGTCCGGCCCGCGGAATACGGTCTTCATACGGGTGGAATGGCTATCTTATCTTAATGCATATGGAGGGACTCTATGGTCCATCCGGATGGAGTGCGTATGAACATGTATAACATGCATGCGAAAACCGTGTGGACTGTCCATAATACACGGATGGACCGTGTATGTCCACCCACCAGATTTCTATGTACGTACGCATGGACAGAGTAAGTCTTTTAAATACATATGGAGGGACCATATGGTCCATCCGGATGGAGTGCGTATGTACATGTATAACATGCATGCGAAAACCGTGTGGACTGTCCATAATGCACGGATGGACCGTGTATGTCCACCCACCAGACTTCTATTTACGTACGCATGGACAGAGTAAGTCTTTAAAATACATATGGAGGGACCATATGGTCCATCCGGATGGAACTGCTATTTTATTATATAATATGCATTGGCCAAGTGCCGACCAATAAGAAAACATTGAAGATTTCAGGGTCAGCCAGCTTTTCTCCTAAACTTGTGAACCCCCTCCCCCCCCAGCTTCGGTACCTAAGAGAGCCAATGAAATAAGAGAAAACCGATCATTTTGCCAGCTAGCTTTTCTCATCCTTAAGTGTGAAAAATCAGTTTTTCTCGTATTGGATTCGCAGCACATCCTCACTTCGAAAAAACCGCCCACTACCGTGATGGACGACGAAACACGTTCACAATTGCGGCAACTTCTTAGTGATGTTAGGGAAGGTCTACTCACACAAGATGAATTTTCTGACATCAAAGCCGTACTCTTAAATAAGACCCTTCTCGGGATTTTGCTATATTTTAAGGAAATGTCTTGGGGTCTAGCCAGCCTCCATATTTCTTATTTTTGCCCATCTCTTAACTTTTAAAACCAGCCAGCGTTTCTCCTTGTGACCTCCCCCACAACGCTGACTGGTTTCTTAACGTAGAATTCTCTTAACGGTCAGCACTTACTGTAGGAGCAAAGGGTGGGCCGGAGCCAGAGTAAGCGTGCAGTTTTCCACGCTTTCAGGGACTGCCTGCCTGACGGTCAGGAGGATGTGGCGGGGTATTGCTGTCCGCTGGATGACGTTGAGCCTGAGGAGGTGCTCTCGCTGGCATTGTGCAAGGTGTTCCAGGATGTGGCGGGACGCTGGACTACGGCATTTGCGCAGGTAATCGACATGATGCACGGAGTGCCGGTGGTAGTCCGTGCCGATGGTGACGCTGTGGGTGTGGATTTTCCCGCCTACGGCTTCTCTGTGCCGCAGGAAGAGTGCCTATTCTGCCAAAATTACGGCGGGTTAACAATACCTAATAGCGATCTTCGAACGCGCGTTTCTCATGTATAACTCCGGGTACCGGGTGAAACCCATGCTACACGATGTTTATGTTTGTTAGTTCTGCGTGTGGAAACCCTAATATATACCGCTTGAACGGATATACCATTCGCAAATAGTTACATAAATTATGGCGGGTTGGACAAAAGGTTACGGCGGGTTAACAAACGAGCCCAATATTGGTAGTTCCGTGTATGACAGGTAGTGGCACTTAAGTGACCGGTGGCTGTTTTCGAAGGAAGTTTAATGTGTAATTACCTTAGTTTTGTGCATTCTCCCTTTCCCAAAACAAAGAATGCTCGCCCGTTACTACTCTCCATTTCCGCCTTACTCTCTCCCCCCCGCCGTACTCCCCCCCGCTACCCCCTATACTTCTAACAACTACGTACTATCCCCCCGTCCCCGCTACGTCCCCGCTATACGCCCCCCCTACTACCTCCTACTTCCTCACATACTACTCCTTCTTGCCTATTCTTGGCAAGGTGGGTATACCCACCGTAACGCGGCTTTACGGTTGGCTACCCAACCCTAAACTTTTCGCGTTTAACGCGTATCGCGCGGGCCCGGAGGTCGTTACCCCGATTAAAAGTGTCAACTAGACACCTTAAATCAGCCGGGCAAAGCGCCAAAACTCAACCCCAGCCCCTAGAAGCCCTCAAATATCATGCCGCCGTCCACTCGAAGTCTAGGGTAGGTACTAAGTTCAAGGCTGGGGGCTGAGTGTGAGGGTGGCGTGGGGCGGCTGGCTTAAGGGTGAGTGGGAATGGTGGGATGGGGTCGTGGGTGGTAAAATACATCCGTCGGGATGTGTTTGACTTTGTATTAACGCCATGGGTCGGTTGGCATCGAACTTCGCCCGAGATGGTGGGGTACACTCAGGGGGTTGATTAGCGTGGTGCACAAGGGAAATATTATTGCTAAATAGACAGCTTACCCTTGGTGGATCGCTAGCTGCGCGAGATGAATTGTACAAGCCTCCGATATGTATGGGGTAAAATGTGAAGTCTCAACATGCATATGAAGCTTATTTTATAATAATATGCCACACGGAGACATGCATATGTGCTGTGTGCATCTACCCATATTGATGTCTTGGGTAAACCCACCGTAAGCACTTTAGGTTACCCACCAGTCAATTTTCCAACTTGACAAAGCGTTTTCACATATCAAAACCTATGGAGTCCGCTATTTTAAGCTATCTTCGCACGAAAGGCCTCATAATAATCATCCCCAGGCATGGGTATCGTGCCCTTGTTCGAGTTATGCATGTGTTATGACCCATTTAAAATTACTCTTACGGTGGGTATACCCACCGTAATTTGCCAAGAATAATAGGCATTCTTACAAAGATGACCGCATTGCCCTACAACACCCCTCGACAACCCCAACTTCCCGGTTAACTCCCTTTACAACCCCCCACTTCCCGGCTAACTCCATTTTTCAACCCCTCCATACCCCCGCTACCCCCCATGTTCTTCAACTTCTGGTGATCCAGGTGGACGTCGTGCTAGGCGTGGGGGCCAAGTGGCTTTGCAGCCGTTCTCCGGTGGTTCTGGACTACGAGGGTCACCGATAGATCGGATTCCATTGATTTGTTCCAGACAAAACAAAATCGGACGAATCAGTTCCACACGAAACAAAATTAGACGAATCATGATTATAGTAATGATCTGTCGATAGATACCTTTTTGCTAAGGCCTAAGCAGAAGAATGCGAGTCATACTGTATCCTTACATTTTCGCGGCACGCATCCGAAATCTTTCGACGACGATCTGCCAAGAGGGTGACCTGTGCATCTAATATTTTAGCGATTTGCTTTTTATAGTCGCTCACTAAGTTGCGAGTTAGTTATACGACACGTATGTTCATATCCGACTGATCGCCCATGCATGCTTACATCATCATGGCATATGTGGGCGCTCGCGACTTCAGCTTCCGTTCATCTGCATCGACACCGGCATTGCTGCACTTATGGTTCATTGTATCGTCCATGCTATACACGACGACAGAATGCATCGACAACACACGATTCTCAGGCGGTCCGGATATGGCACCGGATATGCCTAAGGTAAAATCTCCGTAATGATGCATCACGTATCGAGGTTTATGTAATCGTTATCCGAACGATTGGAATCGGTTATTGCAGCGTACTTATTGACACATGCTGCGGATGCGGCCCGGCGCAAAATCCGTATTCTGCGCAAATTTTTCAGATCGCTTTGGACTATCAATTTATCAAATAAAAAGGTTCTAAGAACTTTTGTGTAAATCGGCCTTAGCGTTCCCCAGACCTTGAGATGCCAAAGACGCACTCCGCGTCGGGCATGATGTACGTACATGTAGCACGGGTGCGGTATTATAGAATAATTCGTATTTGTAACATACTGTACCACGCGTTTATTGTATTATGTGCACTGTAAGCATGCCAAATTGAATTCAAATGCGTTTCGTATACATGGGGTGCACGGGATCCCCTATGCGCTCATGGTGTTTGCGTTCTACTGATGTTCTCTGGGGCCTGCTGCTATGGAGCGAGCGCATAGGGTAGTATCTGAAATGCTAATGCCGTATCCTTGGGCGCTTCAGCGCAGCGGTTGTTGATATAATGGCACGCGTAAGCAGTGTGCGTGTGTGTGACTGATGTGTATGATGTGTGTGTGCGCACGCGAATCACTGTGCATCCATTTGTACGTGTGCGTGTGCGTTGCACCTTCTCTTGCGCGCAAGTACGTAATTCCAGGATAATATCGTTGGCCACAATGTTTGACAATGACTGGAAATGTTTGCACGAGCGGTATCCCAGCTGATTGTTACATTGTATCATATAACTGATCGAACGATGATTCACAGCGAATCTATAAAGCAAGCACATTTTCAAACATTTTCAAACATTGCGGACATCAATTTTGTCCTGGAACGTCCTGTATGAGTTATGTATGCGTGCACGGAGTGTGCTCACATATACTTAGCTACGCATCGGTAATCGTTGCGCGCGGGCCGCCCGAGATGAATAACCATAGCCAGGAATGTCAGATTGCCCTGTGCATCTATGCAATGCCATCTCGCTCGGATTGAAAGCCGCGACGATTGAAATATGCCGACTCTTGTAATCTCGTATACACACACAGCACTCCATCATTCGAACCCATCACGAGGCAGTCATGTACGTGCAAGTCGCGCTTCGTGTGTATTATTGGATGCTTCTGTCGCTTGGTGTATGCCAGACGCTTTGTGGTAATAGCCAGAGTGTGCTTAAATTATGATCAAATATCTAAATGTCTGACAGTTTTGTAATTTCGCATCGAGTCGAAAAACTAATCACGAAATGACATATCACCTGCTGCCCCACTGGACACTGCACAGTATTTGTTATTTACTTTGCCACGTGTATTTGCACTATTGTTTACGAAAGGGAGCGTACACGCCACGACGCCATTATACAATTTATGTCAACGACGTTTGTGGATGATTGATTTATTACCATACTGACGGGACGCGGGTGTCGGGTCATGATGGGCGGGGTGTTGGCGTGGACGCGCGGTGCGCGGTAGAACTCGCATAATTTAACTGAGGATACTCTGCTCGACAATAACATGAAGAGCAGCGCTACATTTCATAAACGGCTGCAACCTGTACCCTCAGCAGACTTGACAGCTGTAAGTAATGTGACCGGCATCGACAGTGGCAGCATCCGTCACAGCCACAACAGCAGCAGCAACGATACCAAGAAAAGCAATGCCATTGTATCCCAAAGACAAACCGCACCGCGCCCGCAACCAGCACCGCCTCCATATGTATCGAATATCGGAAGCGACTTATCTCCAGAGGAATACGAGGCTGCCCTGGTCAGGGACTTGGACTTGGATAAATTTGGACCGGAGACCCCGGAATATAAAGCAGCATATACGAGAGCGTCCAATCCACTGCCGATGGACGTACTCGGACCTCGGCTGGAAGAGCTCATCGAACCTTGCAGTAGCTCAAAGGCGGGGAGTTCATTTTGTAACAATTGTGTGCGGCCACTCCAGCGCGAACTACTGAAAACTTACTACGAAGGAGTAGATCCTTCCCTTGACGATGACCTGACTGCAATGCAGAAAGTTGCAAACCGCGATAAAGCCGTGGAGGAGGCACTCACATACATGGAGGGAAAGGGCTTGATAGTCGACAGCTACTTCTCTGCAAGTGTTGTTGAGTGCAATCTGTACACTGAGGAAAAGCTATGCCCCGTGCCGAAGAAGCGAATGGAATACCGACTCGGCATTGTTGCAGAAAATTGCAAAGCTGTAGGTGTGTGTATCATATATGTGTCGAAATCGATATCACTATATAAAACCCTTGTTCGATGTAGAAACGGTCCCTCCCACTACCTTGCGTACACCGTTTACCGACAACCTAAAATTGCTGGCGGGTTTGAATGTATCCGAAACTAAAATTTGAAACGTAGGTTGCAAAAGCATGTGAGTTGATGCCCAAAGTGAATCGAATTGGATGTATCATTTAAAGGTTTCATTTCCGATGACCACTCGACTTTGTTTCCACCAACGATGCTCGCGCCAAAGATGAATACAAATTGCGCCATGCGCCGTTTGTTTTTTAATATCGAATGATGCCGGGAAATAGCTTACATATGGGCTAATGCAAACACGCTATCAAGTATATGACACGCTAAAGCAGCACATCTCCGATACTACTTTAATGATACTTGTGACTTTCATGCGACATTGTCATGATTCAATAACAAATCAGATTGCTGAATCGTAATGGTGCGCATGCTTGTTAAAGCACCGCCACACACTCAAGACATACATTCTGAATGTAATTAAATATATTATGGAATCATGCCGGTGCGCATGCTTGTTAAAGCGCTCGCCCACACACTCAAGACATACACTGGAATTTCGTTTTGAAGCTTCGCGACCACCGGAGTGCATGCAGGAGCATCACACAGGAGGGAGGGTGGGATGGAGGGAGGGAGGGAGGGAGGGAGGGATGGAGGAAGCAAAACGTGCTTTATTGTGGTTGGTCAGAGTTTATATATATATATATATATATACGGGAGGGCGAAGAGAGCCGTGATTAGTGGTGAGCCATAATTGATATTTATAAGGGAGGAAGAAGAGAGATTATATGGATTATTGTGGTAAGCCAGAGTGAATACTAATGATATGGATTATGTCATTATATTGTTATTATATCACTCTGAAAACACCATCGCATCGCAAACAAATGGACTATGTTATCATCGTAAGCCAATAACATCATGTGGAAAGGGGCACTGTAGGTAGTTTCGAAACTGGCATTTGCGTAAACTGCATGCATGCCTCATGCGTGCGTATGATGGGGTTTAGAGAAACCGAAAAAGCCACACAATAACCCGACGGAAAAGGTTTGTCTTATCTATTGATCACTTGTCTGCCATGAGCATGTGATTTGTCATATAGAACGGAATTGCAGATTCTCAGAATACGCCGTTGCTGCCACAACTGTTTAAACTGTGACTGATTACTATACAATGTGTGTGTGCCTCAACCTAAGTTATTCAATATATAGCACAGCCGACTACGGACTTTTGGAAATTCATAAGTGATTTTTGTTGTATCTAACTTGCGCTACTGATATCTGGTACAGTAGATTTTTTGTGATAGCACCTAATATCCATTCATGATTGGTCGACTGCTCCCACTGTTTGCGTTGTATATATGCAGAAGAACAGTTTGTAGCGGATTTTGGGACCCGAATACCCTCCAAGGACCAACTGACGGCGGAGGCCAAGAAGCTGTACTGCAAAAAATGCTACTGGCGCTTCTTGCGAGCTCTGATCAATATCGCTCCAGGAGACGAGTTTTGGTGTAAATATCTGGAAAACCCGGCTCAATTCAAAGCTTCTCTTAAATCCGACGGAGCTCTGGTTGACCGGTTGTTTGAAGACGACAGTTTTCTCAGCTGTGTACAGAATGGCAAGCAAATAATAGAAAACAAAGGCGTTGATCCATATGTTGAGAGCTTGGTGGATTACTGTTGGGATCCCGAGAATCTCCCCAGAAACGGCTCTATCATTAAGAAGCAGACGCAGGCATACCTGGACTCCCTAGATTGCAGCAAAGTGGATACAGCAGATGACTATGACACACCAGCAGATGACCAACCGACCGAAGCAACAGATGACCCGGACATGGAGTCAAATGCCGATGACACAGCAGATGACTAGGATGATTTCTCACACGAAAAATACGATTACAATGACTAGGAATCATTGGAGGCGGGCGCTGTCCTACTACATGCACCTTAATATTTGCCTGTGCAGAACAATGATAGTCAGAATGCTGCGCTGATACACACCGCAGCAACAATATAAACACATGAACATTGTGTGACCACATTATTATTACTGCAAACTAATATGATGCAAACATGATTTTGTGCAACCACCATATTCTGATCCGCGAGAACTCCATGCCTCTCAGTTGTACACCATTTTCAGTTGAGCTTATACAGCTGCTGAAAGGTAAAAGTTTAAGGCACCACACTGTGGAATAATAACAGTGAGGATAGGAGAGCTCACATTAAGGAGGCGCTTGCAAGATGAAAACATTTTATTGCCCCCCCTCCCCCAAATGGGCCCTTGCACAATTCCCCATTTAACCCTTTAAAACTATTAAACTTTTCTTATCCGATAGGCATTTTAGATTGACCGAATTGCGATATACATCATTTGGTAAAAATCTTCAGTGAAAGGGCACCCATCAGCATTATGTCTCCCATTGCAAAAGGAGGCATCATAATCTGCAGCAGCAGCTGCAATGTACATTCAGGGCTTCTTTCGTTGCTTCCACTCGCTACTTTACAGCACTCTGCAATGCCGTTTGGGATTCAGCTTGTTCTCCACTCCGCGTTAATGAATAAAATATGCGCTGGCAGCATGCGGCCACCGGTATGTCTACTTCACCGCGTGCAAAGGGCCGTTTAGAAATCCAATTCATATCCCCGAATGCTCTTGTAAGGTTCTGCGCATGGCAGCGCGATCCGTAGACAGCAATTGACTTTTGGTGAAGATTAGCGATACATTCGGATGGTTTTGTCTGCACCCGCAGTGTACAATGCATCACCTTGAACCGCGATTACAGATACCGCACCCTGGTCAGCACAAACACATCAAGTCACTTAGCATCCTCACCATTCCTATCAAATCCCTTGTGCGCGCATCTCCCGGTCAAAAGTGCAGGGTTCTCTTCCAAGATGAGCGGCAACCTACATTGGGCACCTTGAGGGACATAGGCCTACAACTAGGTCCGCGCCTAGGTTGCTACAAATGGATGTGGGGGGGCTCCAATAGGACGGGATGGGGATGAATCAACCGAAGGGAGTTCAAGGAGGTACCAAATCCACATGACCTAAGGAGTGTCGTGTTGAACGATGCGCTGTCTCACCTTGTTGTCAGTAAAGCTCCGTTTTAAAACCCACTTTGGGTCTGCCTCATGCACATTCCAGAACCTGGATGAAGGCATGCCGGCAACTAAAAAATAGATCCCATCGAGAAAAAGTATGGGATATATGCTGCAAATGGGAGAGGGGGAAATGATGAAATGGCTTCGCAAAGGCTTCTTAAAGTAACACCTTGTCGGATCCTGCGATATACACTAAGACCTTGCAGGTTCATTAAGCCTAATCAAGCTGCGCAGTTTGTTTCCTTGCTGTATCATACTGTGGACGCAGCTTGAAGAGCAAGCATGTCAAATTGAGAGAGGGTGGATGCCAAGGGAAGCACCATAAATTCATGGTGCCATCTGCGCCACCTGCCACAATCTGGCTCCGAAAGCTCCCCCAGCCCGAAATTCCCATCATTCCCAGGGAGGTTGTGCCTGGCCAATAGTCCCACCGCCTCGGCGACTCCTGGCATGTGCTTGATTGCTGTTATAAGCATGGAGCACACGTTTCACATGCTTCATAACCGAAAAACCAAATTCTTCATATTCATTCACATTTCGCACCGCTCCAGGAAATGTTTGCGCTAAGCTTCACGCTGTTTTTGTGAGCGTCGATTCGATGCAGTACATTGTCATCTAATACATATTATGTAGAGGACATATGGGTTGTGTGCTTTAATGTATAACCTATTGGTACTTGAACTGCCTACACCCAACATGCCTTGCATTGCAACCCATTGCAGTTCCGAAAGGCTCGTGCTTTAACGAATTTATGAGGTCCGCCAGCACTTCCAGAAAGCTTACCTGATTCACTCCACAGGTCACCAGGCTGTGCACACTAACACCGTTGTCAAGAACAAGATCACAAACCCACTGGTGTAGTATCCCAGGCATCTTGCGGTCAACTATGCTCCAGCACCTGAGGTCATGCAGCACATTTCCCAGTCCTTTAGAATATGCAATCCCCGAGCGCCTTAAGCACGCGCGCTTCCCACCATTTTTGCTGGGCACACACAATGCGCGTGTGCAAGCCCCGAAGTGCCATATTTCCCAGAAGGTGTGCACGCCAGCCATACGGTGCCAAAAGAATTCACCCTGAGCGTGCTAGAACACAATTGTGCCAAAGACTGACCAGCGCCTCGCACAAGTAAGACTAGAGTTGTGGAAGAGCATGAGGATGTAATTGCTTACAGCTCTAATAATCACTTGTTTCTGAATGATATGACAGCTATTACCAAAGTAGTGAAGATCGGGTCACTGGCAGTGCCTAAAGTCCAATCTTCTGCCAAAAATTCCAGTCTCCCATGACGGAGGATTCTAAATACTTGAATAACATTAAAAAAAGCAATCCCACAATGGAGGATCACGAATATTTGAATAACATAAAAAATTGCATACTCACTCGACGGAGTACTATGAGTACTTAAATATATTAGAACGTTGCCTTTGCGTATGCAGTGCTTGACTGTTCATGACATGATTGCCGTGAGCTTGATATAAATTTCCAATGGCTATTGTGGAACATGGACAATGAGAGCAAGGTGCTGAACATGGCGGTTCTGAGGCCTACCATACGATTGTGCACTTCCGTCACTTTCGTTCCCGGAACACTTCAGCCAAGCCCCAAGGGTTTGAGCGGGATGTGCCTAGTGAGGTCACATCAAGGAAAGAGCAAGTAAGAGCAGCGGAATGCCAAGGGGGGGGGCTTTACGCACCGAATGGTACCATCTGCACCGGCTGAAAGGAAGCGATCATCGGGCAACGCACACAATGCAAGAACCGCTGCAGAAGCCCCCACCCCGTTGCCCTTCCCCCCGTCCATTGATTTCTGGCAGCGCATTTCGATCCGGTGCTGTGCAGACTGTTTAAGGCGCCTGCAACCAGATGCAGTACGAGAAAGCTTGTTCCAGTTTCTTATCACACAGCGACCCCTGGCTTCGCTGCACTGCCACGCGCAGGCACCTCATAAGAGTGCCCGGCTGTGGGAACTTTGATACACTCTGGCATGACGTCTCACGTTGCTGCGGAGCGAATGCTGGATACTTCTCGGCGCTCCTCGACTCTTTACAAACTTTTACAGAGTCCTGCCGGCCTGCTCTACACTTTCAACTTGCCAGGGCGCTAAGACCTGCGCCGCCGTATCACTCCCAAGGGTTGTCCCTGGGCGCAAGGATCGAAGTGCCAAGGAAGGTATACCTCCTCCATGCCCCTCCAACGCGTGTGTACATTCCCACGTCGTCATGTCGAAGATGCGGATGCGCTTGTCTAGGCATGCCGCAAACAGTGAACCATTGTGCACCATCAGCTTGTTGATACCTGTATTGCGCCCCCGCCGCGTGCAAACTCATCCCACTTGCAGATTGCAGACTATGCACAAGACATCCATATGTGCGGCCCCTGTGGCAGGCCTAGCGTTCAAGGACCCCTCACAACAGTTCCTCGTAGACGGCAAGGTGGCCTCTCTCCGTATCAGAAGGCGACACCTGGCTGGACTGCAAGGTGGCCTCTCTCTGTATCAGAAGGTAACACCTGGCTGGACTGCAAGCCGCAGAAAGAGTGTAGAGCCCGCAGGCACCCAGAGGTCAGACAACGTGCTCGCCCCGCTCAGCGAAGGGCAGCTGCTGCTTAGGGCCACTCCTCGGACCGCGCTGCCAGCAACGTGTGAGCATCTCCCGTCCCGATGCCACAGACTCCGGTGTGTCATCGCTCAGTCAGACAGGTCTGGCGACCCTACACTTAAGGTTCGCGTCCGTTGCTTCCACAATAACCAAAATCGTTATTTTCCAAATAATAATTGTCCAACACGACCAGAAACGCGTCATCGTCTTGATCAGTCAGATACACCCTCAAGGGCGAATCTTGCGCTCAGAACTAGTGACTACGTCCAGCAGCATCCTAAAAGCGCCCATCTTGACATGCAGTTACGGGCGCCGAAACCACAGAAGATAGAGAAAGTGGGAGCGGCACACCTTCCGCGCACTTGAGGTCCTGCTGCAAAGTCCACACCTCCTCTGTGGGCACTTCGTTTCCCTCAGGATTCCACGGCCCATCTGCCACATCCTCTCCTTCAGGAGGTGCAGGTGGCTCAGGCAGTGCCACGTGCCAAACTCTGCTCCCTCCCCAAATCTTTCAGCACATACACCTCATCCTTGCAACGAGATTTGCCCGGCCGCCACCCCGGCCAGACCGCAGCCTGCACTCTCTGCCCACCTGCGCAAAGCCTGCAATCTCTGCCCACCTGCGCAAAGCCTGCACTCTCTGCCCACCTGCGCAA
>LGRX02033770.1:0-45539 GCA_001247695.2 Cymbomonas tetramitiformis | reverse complement strand
CTTCAGAGCCGCAATGCCCCCCTCTGTGCTTCAGGTACTCCTTCAGAGCTCCAATGCCCCCCTCTGTGCTTCAGGTAATGCTTCAGAGCGCTGCTGGTGCTTACAGCCCCTCCTTCTGGGTTTTCATGGGATGACCGCGATTCCACGCCGCAATCGAGGCGCGATGCACATTCCGGTGGTCGATGGCCAGGGGTGATGCCTCGCGGTGGCGAGATGTGCCTTTCCTGGAGCATACCTTGAGAATTATGGCGGCGCATATAATAATGCCCACGTGGCATATAATCATGTCCACGTGGCATGCATGGAGTGCACAGTGACTGGGCAACCTGAAATCCGCGATGGCCACTATGCATTTGGCAAATAGATCGCATCAGCCAGAGGCCTCCTGGGGTGCCCCACTCCGACTTCCGCTTGCCGATCTGGCGCCTGATGGCTGGTGGCAGCGGAGGCTTTGCCGATGGCTGGCGCCAAGCGCGCGGCGACTGACGGCCGGTGCGCTGGCACCAAGCGCGCGGCGTCTGACGGCCGGTTCGCTGGCACCAAGCGCACGGCGGCTGACGGCCGGTGCGCTGGCACCAAGCGCACGGCGGCTGACGGCCGGTTTGCTGGCACCAAGCGCATGGCGACTGACGGCCGGTGCGCTGGCACCAAGCGCACAGCGGCTGACGGCCGGTGCGCTGGCACCAAGCGCACGGCGGCTGACGGCCGGTGCGCTGGCACCAAGCGCACGGCGACTGACGGCCGGTGCGCTGGCACCAAGCGCACGGCGGCTGACGGCCGGTGCGCTGGCACCAAGCGCACGGCGGCTGACGGCCGGTTTGCTGGCACCAAGCGCATGGCGACTGACGGCCGGTGCGCTGGCACCAAGCGCACAGCGGCTGACGGCCGTTGCGCTGGCACCAAGCGCACGGCGGCTGACGGCCGGTGCGCTGGCACCAAGCGCACGGCGACTGACGGCCGGTGCGTGCGCAGTTGGCAGTTTGGATGTGTTCCTCCACAAGACGTGCCTCGCACTGCCCGCTTCGGAAGGGTACTCTGAGGCCCAGGTGCGGAGCCCCGCTGCCCCCTTCATGCTGTACCCTGCAACAATTCATGCAACAAATGGTATAACAAACTATATATAAATATTATCAAACTATAAATGCGCGCTAATGCATTATCCACCACAACAATACCACATTATCCACCACACCACATCAATCTAAGCTTGTGAAATAATGAATGTCTACTCTAACCTGCGTTGCACTATGCGACGATGTCGGAGGTCTTTCAGTTGGAAATGTTGCAGCTTCAGTAAAGTCCATGCCTGCCCCAACCATCATATGTGCAGCACCACTAGCGGATGATGACAACATAGCCTGCAAAAAGTCGCACCAACATAAAAGATAGATAATGAGCACCACATTGAAGCCATAATTCATTGTGTGTCGACTAGGATGAAACTTGATATATGCTAACAACACATTGTATGAACAAAACTCGTGACCTACGATATGTACTTCGCTTTGTGAGGGCTCTTCCATCTGGAATAATTGTGCAGCTTGCATAATGATAATAATCAAAACAGTAAAATCGACAATATGATGCATACTAAATTTCGTTTATGCGAAATTTATTTCGTTTAATACTAAACGAAATTTAGTATGCATCATATTGTCAATTTTACTGTTTTGATTATTATCATTATGCAAGCTGCACAATTATTCCAAATGGAAGAGCCCTCACAAAGCGAAGTACATATCGTAGGTCACGAGTTTTGTTCATACAATGTGTTGTTAGCATATATCAAGTTTCATCCTAGTCGACACACAATGAATTATGGCTTCAATGTGGTGCTCATTATCTATCTTTTATGTTGGTGCGACTTTTTGCAGGCTATGTTGTCATCATCCGCTAGTGGTGTTGCACATATGATGGTTGGGGCAGGCATGGACTTTACTGAAGCTGCAACATTTCCAACTGAAAGACCTCCAACATCGTCGCATAGTGCAACGCAGGTTAAAGTAGACATTCATTATTTCACAAGCTTAGATTGATGTGGTGTGGTGGATAATGTGGTATTGTTGTGGTGGATAATGCATTAGGGCGCATTTATAGTTTGATAATATTTATATATAGTTTGTTATACCAATTGTTGCATTTGTTCAGACCCCTTCATGCTGTACCCTGCAACCTTTCAGGGCACGCCGCCACGCCATGCCATGCCATGCTATGCCATGTCAGCACGCCACGCCACGCCATGCCATGCCATGCCATGCCATGCCATGCCATGTCAGACCACACCACACCACGCCATGCCATGCCATGCCATGCTATGCCATGTCACGCCACGCCACGCCATGCCATGCCATGCAGTGCCATGCTACGCCATGCCACACCATGCCACGCCACAGCCTGCAAGGGCTTGGATGTTGTATGGGCTGATGGGCTGCTGATGGGCTGAACGGCGATGGGGGATGCCTTGGCTCGGTTGCCGTAGCTCGGGAATCGCTTCGCACACGCCACCAACCACTGCGTGCAGAGGCACCATCCGAGTCGGGCAGAGGGCCCTGGGGGTAGCATCACTCTGGAGGAACTGGCAGAAGCGTGCTACCAGCAGGTGCTCCCTCCCGGATGCGCCATTCGGTGTGTTACCAGCAGGTGCTCCCTCCCGGCTGCGCCATTCGGTGTGTTACCAGCAGGTGCTCCCTCCCGGCTGCGCCATTCGGTGTGTTACCAGCAGGTGCTCCCTCCCGGATGCGCCATTCGGTGTGTTACCAGCAGGTGCTCCCTCCCGGCTGCGCCATTCGGTGTGTCATGTCCCCGGCCTTGCTGCGCGCCATCTCCAGCTTTGCCCGTGCGTGCCAACCTCTTCCTCCTCCGGGGAATGTGTGCGGGGCGTACAAGGGGGCGTAGCAAGGTCTGTGTGGGGATGTAGTTGGGTCTTTGCAGTGATGGGGGGTTGGTGCAGGGCGCGATGGGGTCTTTGCAAGGGCGTGATGGGGTTGGTGCAGGGGGCGTGATGGGGTCGGTACGGGCGTGGTGGTGGGGTTGGGGTGGGCGTGATGGGGTCAGTGCAGGGTGTGTGATGGCGTTGCTGCAGGGGGCGTGATGGCGTTGCTGTAAAGGGCCTGGCAGGGGGAGGACTGAGTTTTGAACCGAGGTAGAGAGGGCCTGGTGTGGCAGGCAGGTCACACTTCGGCACAGGCGCTCCGAGATTCCCTCTTTCAGCAAATCCAGGTCCACCGCCTCTCCACACCTGCTCTCTGTTGCACGCGCCCCTGACCCCTATTTACTGGACTAGATCTTTGATTTGGAGCGGATCTGGACTGCGGCCCAGGGGTTTTTCTCTATTGCCGCAACGCTGTGGGCGTGTGGGCGGGGCAGGAGCTGGTGGCGGAAACCTTTCGAGCGGCGGCACAAAACCCCCTTGGCTTCTTCCCCCTTGCCAACTCCTTCGAGCTCTATGGTTTATACAACCCTTCACACTTGACCTCTCGCAAAGCCCTTCGCAGTTGACCCCTCGCAAGGCCCCTGTCCACGGTGCCTGTGTGCTCCAACGTAACGTAACGTAACGTAACGTGCGAACGACGGCACGCTTGTAAAGGGGTAACACCTCATTCACGGGATGCCGCTGCGGGAAAGGAGTGGTCTGATGTTCTACAGTCCCACAAGTTCGAGTCTCACGTGTTCGAGTCTGTCACGTTAAGTTCCTGCTGAACTACTACCATCACAAAACACTTTGCCATATTACAGACAAGATCATGCGCTTCGGATGCATCGTCAAACATGGCAGCTAGGTCGCCGATCACAAAGTGCATCTGGGAGCGCACTTTGGATGGGCATTGCAGCAAGCGGAACGCAAACAGCAGGGGCAGTGCTGCCAGGGATATGCCTCGTCAGGAGCTCACCTTCAATGGCAGGCTGGTACATCCCGTCGTTCGCAGTGTATCGACGTAAGACGTGCGGCTGCGAGGCCTCTACCTCTACTCCAAGTGTGCAATGGTCAAGGCAGAACTCCACAAGACGGAATGCCCATACCTGCAGCAAGAGACCACTCCTTTCCCTACTCGTAGCCCGTGTCCACGGAGTGCACTGACGGGCAAACTCCCTGGAGGCCGCGATGCGAGACCGCCAGGGGGGACGGAGGGCTCCATATCCCGGCTGAACTTATGGGTGGTGGCCGACCAAATAATGGGCCGGGAGGGGGAGGAGAGGAGTGGCCAGGATTCGACTTCCTGGTGAATGAGGACTGCCACTTAATGCTGCTCGAGGTAATCCCCCACCCCCCCCCACATTTTTCATTTGCTCCTGATTGGCCATCCAAACCCACTTGCGCTCCGTGCTTAGCGGTATGGTCGTCCGGGGTCTGACGGCTGGGCCACGGCCCGGAGTCTGGCCACCACCACTTACAACATGGTGTTGGCAGTAAGCTCCAATGAGGCGCCTCTCAGCAGATAGCTTGCATCAATGTGGAGGTCCCAGCGGCGTGCGAGCCTCCAGTTCAATGTCGAATGCGCCTGTCATGCGATGCCGTTGGGGGTCCTCGATGCGGGCGGGTCTGAGGTCTGAGACTTGGCTCGGAGTGGTGAAGCGCGTGCCCCCCGCACGCCGACAAGGTCTGCCTAGGCTCTGGTGTTAAGACCGGCGCTGAGGGGTTGCCCTGATATCCCTGTATGTGCTGGTGTTGAGCCTGAGACTGACACCGTGCTGATGCCCTCGGGGCTCGCCATGCCACCGAGCTCATTGGCGTTCCTCGCGCTGGCGCGGAGGCGCTGGTGCTGGCTCTCAGGCGGTCTGCATTGATGCCACGTGGCAGGTGAATGCGGATCCGAGCATGGCCATCTTCGAGCAACGCCTCCAGCCGGCCTGCGCCGCCATGCTCGATGACACCGTGGCGCTGGTGTTGCGCATGCCCGCCCTCTCGGAGCTGCGCACTGCCGCGAGCTCCGACTCCCTCCCAGCCGCATGTACCCCTGAGGGGAGCGGGGAGGGCGCCGCGGATGCCGAGTACGGAGAAAGGGGCCCCGTGCAGAGCTCATGGACAGATCCTGGTAGCGCGCTGGGCGGCTGCATCGCCGCAATATGGGGAGACTGCGTGGAGGCCTCCCCGTGTGAGGCAGCCGACCCCTTTGCGGAGGAGGGGAATTCAGCGGGCGAGCGCGGCCAGGATGCGTGTGGCGTCAGCCAGAGCGGCGCGGCAGCCAAGGGGAGGACCGTGGAGTCCACGGATGCCTCCTCTCAGGTGGTCAAGAGGCGCCCGACCTTCCGAGCTTTAAACGCCTGTCTGTCTGAGGCGGCCTCCGAGCCTGCGCCATGGACGCCCTCCGTCTGCTGGTCTGAGGGTTTCACCTACCCTCTGAGCGAGCCCGAGCAGCTCTTGCTCCGTACTTCCCTGGCCCTGTTTCTAGGGGCCCCAGCATCCTGTCTAACCCCCCACAACCCGAAAAAGCTCCCCACAACCCGGAAAAACCCGAAAAAGCTCCCCACAACCCGAAAAAGGGTGTTCTTTTCTTTTCTTTTCTTTTCTTTTCTTTTCTTTTCTTTTCTTTTTTCTAACCCCCTGCTCCTCCGACCAGACCCCATGCGCACCTGCCACACGTTCCCACTAACTGGGTCCCCTCGGTTGTGGTCTGCTCTGAGCGTTGACGATGCCACTAGTTGGGGGGAGGGGCAGGGCATCGAGCATCGTCGATTCGTTGCGTGGGATGGTGGGTTGTGGGGGCACGGAATGCTGGCGATACCGCCCTGCTGAGGGGGGCCGGGGGCAGCAGGCTTGCATTCAGCTGGAGGCAGGCACTGGGTACTCCAATGTGTTGCGCCTTCCGGGTAATCTTGCCTGTCGTGGCTTGGCCCAACCCACCAGCGGCTGAAGGGCATGCCAAGCCTCCCAGAAGCTGTTGGCGCAGCTCGTTTCTGCTGTTGAACGGTCCCCTTGCGGGGCCCTCCTCTGAGCTCTGAGCACGGCGGGCTAGAAGCCGGTTTAGGCTGTCTGCGGCCAGGGATGTCGGCCAGGGAGGCTGCCGGTACACCGCACGATTGGATGGGCGCACTCCGGCGGCCAGCGTGCAACGCGACAAAGGCGGGTCATTAGGCGGCGCCACGTACGGCATGCAGGGATCTGTGTCGTTAGAGGGGGCACGATTGAAACAGAAGGCCTGCGGTCGTGGATGTTTAGGGAAGGTATGGGCGATCAACGCCTCCCCGGGCTATCTGTGGAACGGCACGTGTCACAAAATGAATCTGTGACTGGCCCATACCGACAAATCAGCGGCAGGTCATGCCAACGAGGGCAACCTGCTGGGCCGCGGCATCCACCCCCAAGCGCGGATGGCGCCACCTGCCCGCCCGCTGTGTTCCCCCCCGCGCGACGGTCGTCAGCTTCGCTGACTTTGCTTGGTGTGACATATTCGAGGGCTCCCTCCACCCTCAACCCCGGGCCCTCCGGCTGAACGTGCACCAAACTTTGCTCGCACCGCTCTGCGATTGGGTTTCCTCGTAAGCCCGGCTGGCATGTGCCCCCACCCAGGGTGAGAGCCGCACCGGCAGCACTCGGCGCCCAAGGTTCCCTCTCGTCCTGGGGTGGTCCCGAAGTGATTTGAGTGCGGAAGGGGGGCGCGGCACGCTCGCGCAGGAAAGCGCACGGCGGCAGATGAGCGGCGTGTGCTCTCGACTCTCGTGCACCGCCTGGGGGGGGTCACAGCCTCCATGTACGCCGGCGCACAGGGCGGTGCCGGGGGCGCCCTGGAGAAGCGCTGTGCTGTGTCGCCAGGTCTGGTCGGCGCAGACGAGCTAGAGGCGGTGCTACTGGAGATGTGCGGCGAATGGACGGTGACGCGCAACCCGCGCGAGCCCCTGCTGTCTGCGCAGTGGGGTGAGTGGGGGGACATCAGGTGTGCCACGGATCCCTCCTGCGGGCATGCCCCGTGCATCCAGGGGCCCACGCGCAGCGACGAGGTGTCCGTATGTGTGTTCTTGCCGTACGCGGGGCGTCGCATGTTGCGGAGGAGGCGGCCGAAAGTAGTCGCTGTGTGTGCGGCGCCTCACACATCTTTGATCTCGGCGAGGTGTCCTCAGCCCACAGCGCCCGCTCCTCCCATATCACTGAAGCGGAGGGCGATGCCGCGTCCGACGGAGGGGAGCGTTGCATGACACATGTGAAGGTGCCCGTATGCTCCGAGTATTCGAATTTTTCCGAGCTCGCATGGGCCACGGTCATCTTGAACCAGGAGGGGTGATATAAAGCTTCCGGGGACGGTCATATTAAGTCACAGGTTATGACGGTCATAACAAGACGATCATATCAAGTCACAGGCTATGACGGTCATATCAAGTCACAGGTTATGATGGTCATATCATATCACAGGTTATGACGGTCATATCAAGACGATCATATCAAGTCACAGGTTATGACGGTCATATCAGGTCACAGGTTATGACGGTCATATCAAGTCACAGGTTATGATGGTCATATCAAGTCACAGGTTATGACGGTCATATCAAGTCGCAGGTTTGCGCTCGATTCTTTTGTGTGCGCCTCAACGCCTTTTCCTGCCCCTCTTCCCCCCACACCAGAGGCTCCCCCTCTCCCACCGCTTGCTTCTGGAGGCCGCCAATGAGAAGGGCCGCGCCGCGAGGGAATCGCGCCGCGTCTCCGGGTTGAATCTCCGGATGCCGGCAAGTGCAGGTCCTGAGCAGTGCGGCGCTAGACTGGCACAAGCATGGCGGGCGTGTGACACGAGCAGTGCGGTGCTAGACTGGCGCAAGCATGGCGGGCGTGTGACGCATGACTGTGGCGCTGCAACCCCTGCAACGTGGCAGGTGGGAGCTCGTGCTGGACGGCACCATGGTGGCCAATCACTACTATTGCCGCCGCGGGCTCCTGCGCCCGCTGGAGCTCTATTTTCTGCTCGCCAAAGGCCTGCAAGGTGTCGCCCCCCCTTCTCCCTCGCACCCCCACCTTCCGGTGTCCGCCATTCGCTACCCAGGGGGGGGTTTCGGCCGACACGCGTCTGCATGATCAAATGTGAATGCGGCGCGCGTTTTCAACAATGGACGAAGCCCGTGATGTGGTTTGGCGCAGCACGCTAGTCCCCCCCGCTTCTTGAATCCAACAATGCGTTACTAACAACCGCCACGCCGGCTGCTGGGATGAGTCTGTGCTGCTGCTGATTCCGACGGTGCCGGGGAGGGAGGGGGACGGTAAGGTTTGAGGCATACGTGTGGTAAGTAGTCGCCCCCGCCACAAGGGAAGTGTTCCTGGCGGCAGAGGGGTGACAACGCATAGAAGAAGCTTGGAAGAGTGTGGGAAGAAACCCTAAATCCTGAACCCTGAACCCCTAAATCTGGTGTGGAGTGTCGCCGCCTGCAGACTCCTCTGATGATCGACGGCACCCCATGCCTCTCACCATGAAGATCTCGAGCTCGGCGGTGCTGGATGCAGGTGCGCAGCTTGCCGGATGGTGGTGATCTCTCAGAGTTTTGCCTGTCAGCGGGGCGTTCCAGGGTCTCTGGGCCAAACCGCCAACTCGGCAGCGGCCGTCTCTCGCCCCCGGACCATGTACAGAGCGTTTGCCTTGGACCGGCGAGGCACACCTGCTATGGAGCTGTTTCCATATTCAAAACCGGCCTCGGAGAAGCACTTGGAGGCTCCCAGGGCGTCTCCGAGCCTCTGTGGGCCCCGCTTCCTCGCCGCATGCTGGCTGGGAGGTACCGATTCGACGGAGCTCACTAATTTGATGGGCCCTCTTCTGTGAAGCGTCCTGACGGGAAGGACGCTTCCGTGGAGCTTGCTGATTGGGCAAGGGTGGCTTCGTGATGCAGAGCACAGCGACAGGCTGCGGGCAGCGGCAGCGGCAGCGCAGGAAGCGGAGGTAGGCAGCGGCTCTCGTGCGGGGGGCGCGCGTCGCACACGGCCTTCCGACGTGTGTCTGTTCATTGGCTTGATTGAGGGCGCTGCCAGGGGTGAGCGAGGGGGTGAGGTGGGCGGGAGGGGGAGAATCAGGATGGCGAAGGGCTCTGGACTCTTGAGGATGGTAAGGGGCCTTCGCGTCGCCCATTAGCAGGGCCGGCCTGGAGTGGAATGTACCAACCTTCGCTCGTGGCAGTCACACCCTTGTTACCCCCCTCGTGCAGCAGGCGGGTCGTGGGTTCCAACCGAGGCCATGAAGGGGAAGCTTCGAGGAGAATCACACAGCCCACATGGGCAAAGCCCGCGGAGCGTCAATGCGGTCTCAGGCGTCGCCACGCCATCTGTCCGAGCCGAGGGGGACCTGGACAGCCGCGCCATCTGTCCGAGCCGAGGGGGCCCTGGACAGCCGCGCCATCTGTCCGAGCCGAGGAGGCCCTGGACAGCCGCGCCATCTGTCCGAGGGGGCCCTGGACAGCCGCGCCATCTGTCCGAGATGGGGGGCCTGGACAGCCACGTGGATATGGCGCCTTGCACGATCGAGCTTCTGGAGCTGAGCGCCAGACAAGTGGGCCCTGAGAGCTGCGCTGGGGGAAACGGGGCCAATCAGGGAGCAGACGCACGGCGGCGCGCACGTGCACTTTCAAGGAGGTGATGCAGACCGCCCTCAATCAGCCGTCCGAGGCACCAGCGCAATGGATCGTCCAGAAGGTGCCCCACCGAGGCTCAGGCTGCCACCCTCGCACCTTCCTGTAGCCATCCTGCCCAGGCACGCTGCGTCAGAAGGTGGCGTCGTCTCTGGGGCAATGCGCTGAGGTCGTTCGAGACAGGGCCCAAGGTGTGCGGGGCGCCATGCATGGGTGGAGCAGCCGCCGCCGTCTTCACGCGCGTGGTGCGGCGAAGCGCGGGGCTGAGATGGACCCTTGGGGCAGCCTCGCTTCGGGAGCTGTGCTCACAAGTTTCGGGGGATGCCGAGGGAGTGATCAGACTGTCAGCACCGGCGCAAGGGCGTACCTTTTCGTGCTGGCCGTGGGCAATCTGCAGGTAGGGATATGCCTTGGCCCTCAACGTTGAGACATCCTGCGCGAGCAGTGTAACGTGCGCTTGCATTGACGTGGCACCTGGGGCGCCTGTCCTCATGGATCAGCTCCTGCCTCACGCGAGGCCACTGGCATATCACGATGTTAAATTGATCGTTCTCGATCAGGCCAGGCAGTTTCCACACTTCAATAAGGCTGTTGGCCAGTCCCTGCGTAACTAACGGGCTGCTAGGTAGCCCGAACAAGCAGATGGGCTGCTGGGCTCAAAAGGGTGCTCGTGGCGGGGCTGAACAGGACAGGTTGCTGGTGCGCGGGAACCTCAAGGCGGGTGCTACGTAGCCCAGGGGGCTGAAAACGGGACAGGTTGCTGGGTGGCGGGGAGCCTCAAAACAGTGCCCTCGCTGGCGGGCAGGGTGATTCTGGGTGCAGGAGGGAGCCTCAAAAGTTTTACGCCAGCCCGGGGGGCTGTTCAGGGACTAAAGTAGCGGGAGAGACTAGAAAGGTGCTATGTAGGTGGGGGGGGTCTAAACAGGATGCTGCATGTTGTGTGCAGGTGTACCTTCACAAGAACATCACGTGGGTGGAGGCCAACCAACAGAGCACCACAGGTGGGCTTGAATGCCGCTTGCTGCCTGCTGTTGGCATACTCACCGTGCACACTCGCTGCCTGCTGTTGGCATTCTCACAATGTAAACTTACTGCCATCAAGCTCATGCTAACGTTTCTGCTCTGGTACACTCTCGAGCTGCCCTGCGAGGATACTGAGGCGGCAGGGTACGGGAGATAGTGGCTCCAGCTTCAGATTGTGCCACCTCCTCCGACATGACGCTTTTGTTTGAAGGTAACTCCCATGTTCGGGTCTGCAGGGAGTTGCCTTTTTTTCGGCCACTTTTGTCACTCGATTGTATCTGTTTCAACATCTGCCGCTGCCACGCAGCTCCTTGCCACCGCGAGCACCTGTGGGTGGCTCACCCTCGACTGAGCTGCAGATGGCGAAGGCTGACCATAACTGTGCGACACTGGTGCTCTCAGAGATGATAAAATCGGTGTTTCAAGCGGTGGTGGCAAGCCGCACGCACTTCCTCCCACTGTCCAACTGCTTCGAGCTGCTGTGCTTCCACGTGGCGCTCGACAAGCACAGGCAGCCCCGCCTGTTGCAGGTGCAATTCCCGGAAGTAGGGCGGCGTCAAGCATACAAGGCGCCCATTCAGATGTCTCTTTGCCATGATAGTTTACGTTGGTGCCATGCGAGCCAGCGCCAATTGCTTTCCGTTATGCACGTCCTTGCATGATCCAGCAGTTTCGCGTTGCCAGCTCAGAGGATTGGACATTTGCAGATCAAGACAACAGCGCAATACAGTTCTGATAGTTTCGGTGCAACATTGGTTGTGGGCTGCAGATTTCCCCAGTGGTCAGCAACCCATCACTGGTTGAATCGGACCAGGCTGAAGATCGTCGCACGCCCTCCTCCAAGGTGCTGCACGACTTGGTGTCGCTGGCAGTCACTACTGCATTGATGGACAAACCTCAGATCCCCAAAGCTGCCGCACTTGAATCCACTATCGTTATCAATATCAGGAATGAATGAAATATTGCCTTAAAAGAGCGGCAACACGAAATCATCACGGCGGAACTAATCCATGCCACTTTTTAGAAAATTTCGATCACTAATGGCCAAGGCATGTTTAAGAGAGGTAATATTATGGGTCGTATATGCAGAATCATTATTTTAATCGGTTGCCGTCCTCTTGCATCAGGCATAACTATTCTGAAGTGTATCTATATTATATTTGAGCGATGAAGGTGCTTGTAATTTCAAACTTCGATACGGGTATTTTTCCATGGCAGAAAGTTTAAAGTGCGTATGCATGTCGATTGCTCAAACCATTCCGCAAAATTACAACACTGGAAAGCGGAGTGTCTTCATTCAACATGGAGACCATAAACGACTTTTGGATCGCGTTGTCCTAACTGATGATTGCGGCTTAGGAAGATTTACCTGTACGTTATATACTGTGTAACACTGTTAGAACTCGGATAGCCAAAAGACGAGAGAGATAATCTTAAAGTGAATATAAGACGAATGAGAGAATGACATAACAAACACTACACCCCGATCAGTCGTGAGCGGTCACTCGGTACGGCCTACCGACTGTACTCGGACAGTCATAACCTGCCAACGGTCTAAAGACTGCCTATAACTATCGTACGAGCTTTAGGGCTTATTTGGGAGGCGTGCACCGGGACTCCCGGACAGGGCTGTCTGCGCCAAGATCCAAGCACGGATTCCTAACCCTCCATGGGACCATGGCATTGATAATGCATTCACGATTGTTACACAGGTTGCTTTCTGTGCAATTTGCTGGGGAAATATATTATTGCAATAATCGTATGATTTCAAATACTGTAGATGCTGCCGGAGAGGTTAGCTTCTTATTCGTCACATCGATGGAGTTGCTGTAAATGGTTATGGATGTTTGCTTTAAAGAAAGTAGCATGGCGCAATCCATCTTCGGGCTTCGAACAGTTTTACTTGTTACGGAGACAAGACCCTCGAGCCAAAGAAAAACCCCAGGTTACTTGTTCGTCCGTCCGGAAACAGGTCACTTTACCCCAAACTCCGAGAAGTTAGTCAAATTTGCTTATGCGGGAAAAATAAAACCTTGTAAAGAATGCCCTAGATCAAGTACCAGAATCCAGAATCCGTCTGTCAGTAAGTAAACCTTCCTTGCATTTCATCCGGCCCGCTAATGTATGATGCGCACACTATATATATATATATGTGAAAAATATAAAGGAAGGGGCGCTAGGCGCGGCTGTGTGTATATATATACTGCGCAACCAGTAGATATATATCTAGAGAGATATATATCTCTCTCTCTCATACGGACACATCTGATGTTTATAACCTGTTCGAAGACAGCGAAACGCTGATGGTCACTACACCGTCACACTCATAAATTCAATAATAGAGAACCGCTTGTTCCATATGCCCCCCTCTAGCTTTCGCGCCAAACCGGGCAGGGCTTATCATTCCGTCGCCCAATAATGTGGTCGGCGATTCCATCAGTGTTTGCGCCATGGATCCACGAATAAAAAAGCTGCCGGAGGCGCTGGGAAGTCAAACACGCATAAATGCATGCACGGCGGGTACCAACTTTTGCAGCCCGATGCACTATTCGTGTACAAACGCTCATACGAAATAGTGGTTACATTATTGATTTTAAATGTAATTAATTATGGAGAAAAAATCGTCTTTTGAAACGTAAATAGGCTTTAGAATTAAATAATTCCCCCTTGATAGGTTGCGAAAAAAATAAGGATACATAATTAAATATTGTGCCATACACATCATTACAACAAATTTAAACAACAAAGTATTAAATATATAAGTCCGATCTCGCCCCTCAGCGCGAAAACAAACAAAGTGACAAAATATCTGGAAACTGGTCACTCTCTTCACCTACACGTCAGGTATGGCTGGCTGCGGCTCGGGACACGAGGGAGAGCTTTGTTTAATAATCTGCAATTTTCTTCGGACAGAATGCCGATGTGGCAAAACAACGCTCGGGGATATTACCAAGAAGCGCAGGTCACTCGAGAGGCTTCAACAGGCCTCCCTCCTAAGCTTCGGTGTCAAGCGAGGGGTTCCGGCAGCATCAGTGAACTCAGACCCGACCGTTCTCCGACCCGTCTCGGCACGTCCTAAGCGCAGTGCAAGAGAAAGATTCCTAGGAGTAGGAGAACGAGTTTTAAGACAAGTTCTCAAGAAGGGCGCTGGACGCCCGTTAAAACACACCGCGTTCGTGCATCGTTCAAACCCCCTGCAGAGATGCGACGCCGACCTAGGTGCGAGTCTGGTGGCTGAGCGCGACTACGAAACAGATCCTAGAAGGTGGGTTAATGACTTTTTGTATGAGGCTGACTTTGATGGGTGGATGGGCGAGGATGCGGTTGGTTCTCAGCAAACGCCACGAACTCCGGCTGTTCCTCGCGGCGTCAGTTCTAATAATCCTAAGACCTACATATGGAATCAGTTAGAAGTGAAAGTCGTGTTGCAAAAACACCAGGAAGCAACTCCGATGCAATAAGTCTGAGACAGTTCGTTGGTTCGCCGAGAATTTACGTGGCTCTGTTTTCCATAAAAGACTCCGAGAATCCCACATCCAGCACTGGGTCAAACGTGACGCACAGTCGCAGACCCCCACTACTCAGCGTGCACGAGGCCGCAAGGCTGTTTTAGATAAGGCCTCAGCCACATACGAAGCCCCCCCACGTTGACATCGAGGACCTAACTGCTGGGACATACCTCGTGACCCTTGTACCCAGCAGGGATGATTCTGCTTTTGCGATCAAGATCGGGCGGAAGCTGTCTCCAGCGTTGCACCTCGTGAAATGCGTTTCCGATCCGGATATTGCCGGGAACCAAGTGCACTACTATCAGTATCTGAAGCCAAAGTCGAGTGCTTTCGTGGTGGCTAATAGCCGGCAGGTGGATGCGTCACGAGCTGAGCAAGGTTTTTACGAGGGACGATATCCCATCATCGCGTGGATGGACTTTGAGGAAGATGAGATCGTGCATTTGTGGGACGTTGAGTCTCCCGCTGAGGAGAACGGAATCCCTCAAGACATGTTTGCTATTGTGATGGCAAATCTGAAGGGGATCATGGCTTCAGGCGGTGGTGGCAGTGGCACTGGTGCAGTGGCAGTGGCAGTGGCGCTGGTGCCAGTGGCAGTGGAGCTGGTAGTAGTGGGCAGTGAAGGTGCATATTGACGTTGCATATTACAGTGAACACATAGCTTGGAAACACGCAACGAACTTTCGTACTGCCGGTATCCATTCGTTACCGTATTGTATACTTGTACTTTTGAATAATTCTCTGGGTCAATTGCACCGATATAGCAAAAAAAAAAAACATGCAAAACAAAATAATTAAATATAGGACATATAATAGTGCGAACAAACAAACAAAGTTCATAAATTAAACAATTTTCGTATAATTATCTGTATTCCTCGCGTTAAAACAAACAACTTTAAAATCAATTAAATAATTAAATCTGGGGGACCAACAAACTTAATTAAATAGTTTATTGCGGCTCATTTTCGGAATTAAAATCAATAAAGTAAGCACGGTACGCTGAAATGCAACGGAGCCGCGGTTTGGAAATTCAGGGTTTCGACTGATATTTGATGCACTGTAAGATTTATCCCGGGCGCAAATTTTCATTTTTGCCCACGTGGTCTTTCCAGACCTACTAGTATGCGTCTAAGGAAACATACTGGTGGGCCTATGCTGCTCTGTTGTTGTTTAGAAACAAGAACTGAGGCAAATCTTAGATTCCCGTGTGATTTGGCTCGCTCAACCCTCCGAAAGCTCAATCGAGCATCCGCTATACCCCACCCGCTCGTGAGGTATATCGGATGAGTGCAATCGATGCGCAAGACTCTCAGCATTCCAAAGCTGTACCTATTTTATTAATGAGGGCAGCGAGGCGAAAGATATGGGGGCGAATCCGCTTTTACGTGAAAACGCATATTTCCGCATAGGGCGGAAGTTTTCCTCTCGGGGGAATCCTTAAAATGTGAAGAACGCGTTAGCGGATCCTCAGATTGTTGGTACCTACTTGGTACTAACAGTCTTATAATCATTATTTGATGAATGCATATGCGGAGTATCATGGTTTTCTGTGCAATATACACATTCAAACAGGCAGTAAGACTCCTTCCCGTAAGTTTGACAAGAAGGAACGAACGCAAAAATCTGCGAAGAACCGAAAAACCAGAACGGGAAAATCATAGAATTCGAACGACTGAGATTTGAGATTTGTCATTTATTTCCGCGATTCTGGACCGCTCGGCTAAATGGAGCTCTCGCTGCATCTGGGGGGGGCGATTCGTACCGAAATTTCAGATGAGCGTTTGTACGGAGAACTATTTAATTGATGCGGCACTCACACTAAGATAGAATCAGCATGGCATGCCCAGGCTACTATGAATCTATGCTACGTACGACAAGGTAGACGTTTTGAAGCATCTGCCGTGACGCAGTTCTACTTTTACAGAATTGATCAAACCATGAGGAATCGCATATATATATTCAAGAATGCCGTTAGTACTAAGCTGTGTTGTAACCCCACGATATTTTCACTCCATATCATATAAATACGAATAAACTCGACATCCAACAGAACAGATGTGTTGATGTTCGTGCTGGTTTCGCCTGAATTGGGCTGGCACATATCTTCCCTGAGTTGCAAAGACGTGCTGACTGCACAGGGATAGTTACATACATTCATGCTGGTATCAAGGCCACGTCACTTCAGAATTTTATTTCTGAGATTCAACGACGAATATTCAAATACATGCTGAAGGCTGTAGTACAATAAAGGTCTTGCAAGGCTGTGCTCCTTTAATAGAACACGCACACCAAACATTCGCCAAACGAAAAGTGTTCCGCATCACACGGCAGACACTATAAGATGAACTAAACTAAACTATAGTGTGTAAAGTACGGGAACAAAACACAGTAATCTCACCCGTCCCAGCTGTTGTGTGCCACGAAAACTTCGTCAGATTTCTCTCCCCGACCGCGCATCTTGACTTCTGAGGAAGCCGGTTACTTGCTCTATTTGCTCGTCGTGCCTTATGAGACCGGGTGCCAGTAATCAGACCTCACTAGTATCACGATGCAAACATATGCCGACATCTCTAAGGTTGAACGTTATTGTGCAAGTGAGTAGATTGTCGCTGAAGCGGCTGGAGTTGCAGTCATGAGCTAACGGCCATTGTGGGGGAAGCGATGCATTTCGGTGTCCGGTTCGCCGTAGAGGCCGAGGAGCCTGTAAGCTTGCGCAGGCGCGGCGTGCACGCCCGAGGGCTTCTCGACGGACTTCAGAGACTGCCTCAAGTTGCCACTTGTGGAGGCCGCCGCCACCTTAACATACTCCTGTGTCTTTTGCTGCACCATCCCAGGTAGACCCTCCCAGCTCCAACTCAGTAAGAAGAGGGTACAGCATATGGTTATAACCTTGCTGCTGCTCAAACAGCTCTCAACAGTTTTCAAGTAAAGGGGCCAGCTGGCATCGACATATATCACAAATCCACTTGTAGGAAGAGGGTCCTTCTTGTGTAGAAGCCGAACAAAAAGAAACTGGAGGAACCGCGTACGACAGGCTGAAATGCTCCAACCGGAAATACGTGTTGGTTGCAATGAGGTACCGTAATATGTCAACATGGTGGCTGCAAACCCCTAGAAGCATTACGTCCAAGTGCATGGGCGCCACGTGGCAAAAAAAACATGTCCAAATGCATGGGCTCAATGTGCGACTGTGCAAACTATCGTGAAGGAGAAGCTCCCACTGGAAGCTCTCCATTTCTGTTACCCGCTGTAGTTTTCCCGAACAGTGTGTTTCATATGCCATGAACTTTCACCCTGAAGAAAAATAGCAAAAAATGCGGTACTAAGTGTAGAGTTTCATTAAGCTGCACGACAACCTGCACAACCTGCGAAATACCTTTTCTACCAGCCACCTGCGTCTCCAGAAGATTTGCTTTCTGATAGCCACTTGAGATGATAGACTGTGTGCTAGCCACTCGCCTTCCCAGAAGGCTTTCATTACTCAGCCATCCCCCTTTCCTGGCGCCAAAATAAAAACTTTCTAACCTACACGTGCACATCTTAGGCCGGCCGCATTCAAAACAACGATCAACTACCCGACTCTGCGAAAAGGGCCACACAGTGGCAGTAGGGGGAAGTAGAATCGTACGTTGGATTTTTGAGATTGCGGTGCTCGCGAGGCAAATTTGGTTGTAGGCGTGCTGTCTAGAGAAGAAAGTTGTGAATTTTTGTAGTTTGACGAAGGTAACATTTCTTCTCTCCCGAGTTTTACCTGCACACCACGTCAGGTTCAGCTTGAGCGGAGCACCAGCAGTTCCTGGAAACGAGCTGAGATAAAACCTGACATGCACATACCAGCGCGAGAGCATCCAGGGCTGGACAACAATAAATTAGTGAGAAAAATATGCCAGCGATACATTGCACTTCATGCACGCATTCGGATTGTGCGGAATCCCGAGCGGTTTCGAAAGAGCGAAAATGTAAACTTCCCTACGAACATTCATGACAAAAATATTTTTTCAAAGGCAGACCTTGTTCGGAAGCAACGCCTTCTCATTTTCTCTTTGAAGAATCTCGGCCAGGCGTTGATGGTTCACCATGTTGGCGGAGGTTGAAATGTGTCTCCCCAGAATCTCGTCTTTAAAATAGCAGAAGCCAAGCCTCAATCACGGCCGTGAAAGCTTATATTAGGGCTAGCTCTAAAAATCCTGGGCGCACGTAAGCAATCGAGTGGAACAATCAGATGGAACGAATTTGGAACAAATGTTTTTTCTGCCACTCCACTCGAATAACTGCTATTCCTATTCTTTATCTTTATCTATTGTCAATTGTGTAGGTGAATTCTGGGTGTCACGTGTCACGGTTCGTTAGAATAGATTGTTATATGCAAATATCGCCTCTCCGGCTCTCGTCTCACGTCTGGTGCTCTTGCCTCTCTCGTCTGCTCTCTCGATCTCGTCTCGTCTGCTGATCTCGTGAACAACTGAATTGAAGGAGGCAATCTTTCTGTTAAATATGATCGCTTCATCTTCTGGTTATATTAAAAATTAAGTAGAAATTCATAAGAGCTCAAAAGGTGGACATTTCGGTTGCGAGCTTTGACTGGCTCACATTTTTGTCATGTCCGAACAACACCTCTGTTTGTGATGGAGGGCTCTCGGCCTTTTCTCGGAAGTAAGGAGCGAAGACGATCGAGTATCTACAAGTCATTTAGTGGAGACCATGTTGGTCTCTCCGCTGAGTCGTGGATCTCAAGCACGCTCGCGAAACAAGGTGGCACCGCAAGGCTCCTAACATCATTCATGCCGTTGTAGCTCGAAGCAACCATACCGATCTTGAAGAAAGAAACCTTGCACATTCCGCGTTGTCAGACATGCAGTGTGTGCGTGTAACTGTCGAAAGCGCGTATTGCATTTCCGCCTCATGTCAGGGTAGAGACGAGCCTCCGCTCACTCTTTCGCGCTGGCCGAATACTAAGCAGGAACGAGGCCCGCTTGCGTCTCTATTGGCTGTCCCATTTCCAGGAGATAACACCATTATTTTCACGGATAGGGCCTTTAAACTTAGCCGGCGAGGAGCCTTGGAGCCCCGCGTGCTGCTGCTGACGGACTGCGCCCTATACATGCTCGATGCGGACAGTTTCAGACTTCGTCGAAGAATTCCCTTTAAGGTGCGCACTGTTTCACTCTGGGTACCTTTTCTCTGACGCTTTGACTTGCTCGAGTGAGAGAACAATCGGCCTCGATCCCTACAAAGCTTCCGCCGCTCGTTTGTGGGCAACACAGCTGTCTCGAGTGCTAAAAATGGCAAGGCCGCCCTGCATCTTGTTCAGTTTTGCCTGAGCACGTCGCGGTTACCTTGCTGAATCCAACACACAAGTGTGTCTCGTTGTCGCTGCGTCGTTCCCATCCGACACACGCCTTCCACTCTCCTTCGAAATTCTTGAACTTGAACCTTGCGCGTTTTGTCTCGTTATTTTGTCCGCGTGGTCGCGAGCAGGTGGTGGAGCGCCTGCGCATGAGCACACTCCCGGATAACTTTTTTGCGGTACGTGCTGTGTGCTTTGCTGTCCACTTCCTCTCAATGCTATTAACCTTCTAAACCTTGTCTTGAGAGGTACGACAGTTCCGAGTTCGCCCTCCTGCCTATGTTCTCTCGTGAGAGTCACTTGAATCGCCAAAGCTGAAGGCTGTTGCGAAGGCGTTCTATTGAAAACTGAATATAGGGAAACTTAGAACAACTGCAAAGGCCCTCAAGCTTTCCAAACGGGTTCTGTGTGGGTTCTTTGATGCTTCCACGACGGTGTTTTCCAGGTTGTGGTGCCTTCCGAACATGATCTGCTGCTGACGTGTCCACACAAGGTGTGATGCCTTGTGACTCTTGGCCGGCCGTTTCAGTGCGAGGTCGCTGTTTCCCTGCGGCAAGGCTCGGCTCGCACACCTCACCGCCAGGTGCGGCAAGGCTCGGCTCGCACACCTCACCGCCAGGTGCGGCAAGGCTCGGCTCGCACACCTCACCGCCAGGTGCGGCAAGGCTCGGCTCGCACACCTCACCGCCAGGTGCGGCAAGGCTCGGCTCGGATGTAACGGCAACTCTCGAAAGCCTGCTGGTCAGCCTCTCGAATATGCTTATTTAAATTAACAGCACCCATCCAAAGCATATTCTTTTACGAACGCTAAGTGTAAGCCTGGAAGTTGCAAGTTGCCTCGCACTGCAATCCTCCGACATTGGCGACCGTCTCGAGCCCCTTGCGCTTCATCACACGGTCGCAGCTGATGTGCTTTACCTCCGCACACCGTGGTCTAAGGGCTCGCCCCTTCAGCTTGGCCGCCCTTCCGCGAGGAGCCCCTCTTGGGGGTTGAGAGGGGTTCGGAATGGAACCTCGGTGCTCGTTGACCAAATGCTTCTATTGCTCGAAATGTGCGGCTCGTTGACCAAATGCTTCTATTACTCGAAATGCGGCTCGTTGACCAAATCCTTCTATTGCTCGAATGTGCGGCTCGTTGACCGTTTCTATTGCTCGAAATGTGCGGCTCGTTGACCAAATGCTTCTATTGCTCGAAATGTGCGGCTCGTTGACCAAATGCTTCTATTGCTCGAAGTGTGTGGCTCGTTGACCAAATGCTTCTATTGAGCGAAGTCTTGGGCTCATCAAGCGTATGTCGTGACAGGTAGAGGCAGTAACGCGGATGCAGCAAGCTTGCGAGCGCCTGGAGCAGAAGCCCCTCTCCGTAGACTTCTCCACGAGGTCCGCGCTCCTTGTTACACGTTACGAGGGATCCTCCTGACATCGAGTGGTGCCTCGCACAATTCGTAGACCTGCCTCCTTGGAGTCTGCTTGAGGATGATGTATAATGATGCGGCGATGTGATTGATTTCCTACAATTTTCGGGATCCACGTTGAATTTAAGTTTAAAACTGATATGGCCATTTTTGTAGTGGCTGTTCTTGACATTTGACTATGGATGTGATGTGAAGGGGTTCCCGGTGGTTATTCCCGGCAGATTTGAATACCGAGCGGGCGCAGACCTAGTGCGAGAGGTGGAGTTTACACAAACAGAAGGTGACGAACACTTTACCTTTTCAACTTGTGCATTACCGGCATGTGAGCAAATCACATCGGTGAAGCTTTGCATGTCCAACAAATTGGCCACATTGTCATAGCTTCTTTTGAGCTCGCAAATGGGAGCACAAGCAGGTAGACTTGTGATCGATTGTGGTTTGGTGACAACAGCGCATGCTTCTCAAAAGTTTGGCCACTTAATGAGCACGAACACATCATTCCTATCTTTGTCTATCACCTATCCCACACTCACGCGCGCATACATGCAACCAATTTGTGTTTCTTCGGCATTCTCGTAGCTTGAGTACAGGTCATCAAAGAAATCGGTTCAAGGAAAGCATGCACAGACATCGACACACACTCTTTGATTTGTATAAGCGAGCTGGAACCCCACGGAACTTGTGCCCGTGGCTAGTACTCGTGGTTGGATAATGTCGATCAACCATAACGGTGTGTGAAATGGTTTGAACCTCCAAGGAGGGTACTGCGGCAGCTTTCTGTGACACGGAACCCTTTCTCTAGTGTTTGAGATCCGTCACCAAAGGATATTTAAACCCATTATAGCTAGTATAGCACACAGGAGCGCACACGCGCACATACGTATGCCATTCTCCACTAGTAAGCTCGGGAAAATCCGGATGAGTGTCCGGAAGTGTGGAAAGCCTTTGACGCCCGGTGTGGGTACATAGTGCAAATGATCTTCCGTGGTTATATGGTGCCAAAGGAAACTGTCCAAGGATAAGCCACACACCGGCGCACTTATTCCTACATTTATGATATAAATTTATGCATAAATTTCACCGAACTGCAGCCTTTTTTGTACTGATTTTGATGTTTGTGATTTGATCCCAGGGGGAGATGTCAGCACCAAATTCTATGTGAAACGTGATGGGTAGAATGTACGCACAAAATACATATCCAACATTAAATTGTTACACATAATGATGGCGTCTGAATTGGCAAGCGGATGAATGTGATTAGATCGAGACAAAATACTTTCATTCCCGTCGCGTTAATGAGTGAGATATTATGATGGCATGAAAGCGGGTCGGTGACTTCTTTGGTGCGTATGAAGGAAAATATGTTTATTGGTTCATTTTTGGGTTTAGTGTAGTATGCGCGTATGCAGATGCCATATATGGTAGTGTTCGCGTGGGCAAATGTTTTTTATGATGTAGTCTGCGCATAAGCAAATGATTTTGATGGTCATCTGCCCGTAGCAGGCAAATGAAATTAATATTGTGATATCCGTAGACAGACCGTGAACAAGCGGGATAGTGCATCGAGTGGTGTGTTCGGTATACAACTGTTTGCCGAACACAATACAAAATAAGTTTTCATATCAATTCTTATTCGGTCGTGTCGTCTTAGGAATAACATGTTTCTTGCGCACACCGGATCCGTTCAGACTTTAGCAGTCTGGACGCGGCGCGTTAAAGGGGGTGATTGGGGATGCGTCAAGTCAGCGGCTCGACGTATATGCCTAGCAAGGAAGCACAATAAACGGCAACTGCAATTTCACCCTTGGACATGCATGTCCTCCACTACAATATACTCGTGTTTCTTCACACAAAGGCATTTGCCGAAGTCTGCAATGCAATAATGATCGCTCATATACCATTACAAAAAGTAGATCATCAGAACAAAACTGTGGAAGCAACAATCCGAAGCTGGGATGAACATGTGTTGTCCATCGAGCGCTTGGCTCACTGTATGGTCACCGCTTTGAAGGTATTGAACACGCGTTGCATAGCCGTGGGGTAGAAGTGATGCTTCTTCGGGTGACCCAACACGCCCCTAAATATCACATTTCCACATGGATCTACCGCTCACACATATAGTTACACATATGATTGATGCTGCATTACTCATGTGATGTGTTCACCTAAATTGTCAATAGCATCTCTTAAAACTGGTAAGGTACTTTATGATCGATCATACACTACTCAATACTTGCATCCTTTTATTCCTTCTTATTTTTTGTCAATGCCACACTGGATACATCTTATCTATAAAATAGATTTCTTTCGCTCCTCCTCAGTGGTACAGTTCTTGTTCTTTGCTCACCGATAATCCGCAGATTTTAAGAAATTGCTTTTTCCTTTGCCTCTCTACATACATCAATATCTCCCAACGATATGTAGCGTGCTCAAATGTCATCTCACATCCATGCCCACGCTGAATCCTCAAGATCAAATTTAGGTATGCTCACTGCTCAACCCGATGCAGTGCTCGATATACAAATCGTGTGACGTGATTGTGACTGAGCCCGTACCTCCTGGTATGGGCAAGTGTCCATTAGCGGCTTACCAAACGATTGTGATGCGAACAATTGTCCAGTGTGACTCCGTTGAATACAGACACACTTGCTAACGAGGCACCTGGCAAATAATCTCACCGTGCCGCGACGTTTTCACAGCCGTGCTCGACTGCTGAGACGAGCCTTCACATGTTGCGCAATGCCGTGGCTTAGTGCCGCGCAGGTCACCATCGGGTTTGTGCCAGAGGGCGTCGGGAACAAACTGGCGTCTGCAACAAAGAGGTTACGTAACTCCCATGCCTCTCCCTCCCCGTTTGTGGCCGATGAGGTCGCACTTTTACCCATGCGGCAAGTGCCCATCTGGTGTGCTGAAAATAGCGGACATCCATACTTCAATGTGCCATACCGATGCATCTTCTCGAGCCATCCCCCGGCGCCCCAAAAGCTTGCGTCCGCAATCCCCTGCATATCCCACGCATAAGATGTCCCCTTCCACATCTGAGCATAATCACAATTGCTCTCTGTCTGAGAAAAGCTTCACAACACTTTGGGCAATGAGACCTTGGACAGTATTTCACGCAAAGGTTTGACTAAGGATTTATGTTTCCCTTGCGTACTCTGAAAAAAGGGTCCCTCTACTCATTTTGCTAGAAGGGTCCCTCCGCACACTTGAACAAAAGGGTTAACCCCGTGAGATTTGAAAAAAGGGTTAACCCCATGAGATTTGAAAAAAGGGTTAACCCTATGAGATGTGAAAAAAGGGTTAACCCCATGAGATTTGAAAAAAAGGGGAAACCCCATGAGATTTGAAAAAAGGGTTAACCCCGTGAGATTTGAAAAAAGGGTTAACCCCGTGAGATTTGAAAAAACGGGAAACCCCGTGAGATTTGAAAAAAAGGTCAACCCCGTGAGATTTGAAAAAAGGGTTAACCCCATGAGATTTGAAAAGAGGGTCAACCCCATGAAATTCAATAAAAGGGGCAACCCCACGAGATTTAAAAAAGGGTTAACCCCATGCGATTTGAAAAAATGGGTTCGAGAGGAGTGCGAGCATCTGCCGAGCATTCACCTGGGAGGTTGGATGATACTCCTCCATTCCCGCTTGCGATGTTCCCACCTGACGCCCGCCACAGCACTGCGCGTGAGAGACTGCTCTCCGGGCTGCCTCTGCTGTGCAGCGTGCCACGTGTGTCACTAAACTTCAGGAAGGAGCCCAAGTCTCTCTAAAGTCCGTTCAGTGCCACCAATCAGTGCGCACTGTGGCCACCGAGCCACTCTAGATCACCGCCCGCATCTGCTCCATCAACTCTGCCACGGCATCGTCGATTGCAGTACTTTACTTCGAGTACGCCACACAACACAGACACTTCATTCCATGAAATGTCTTGGTGATAAGGGGGAGGGGGGGGACAAGGGTCACCTTCGTGGCACCAGCTGCAATCAAAATCTTGATAGCTGCCTCCATCCCCTGTGCAGCGGCCACAGGGTGCATACGCAGGCCCTCAGAAAGGGGTGCATACGCAGGCCCTCAGAAAGGGGTGCATACGCAGGCCCTCAGAAAGGGGTGCATGCGCAGGCCCTCAGAAAGGGCCCTCAGAAGGGGCATACGCAGGCCCTCAGAATGGGGTGCATACGTAGGCCCTCGAGCAGGAACAAATGAGGGGTTGGTGGGGGGGGAGTGCACACCGCAGGTGTAGACGCAGGCCCTAACAGGTGCATGTGCAGGCCCTGGCGCATGTGTCGGCCCTCAGAGGGGGGGCTATGCAGAGGCATGCCTGCAGCATATGCTTCGAGTCATCCTGGTGCAGATCGTAGTCGATGCGCGCCCGCCCTGCCTTGTCCACATGCACGGTGCCAGCTCCTCTGCGGAAAGACACCCCACCCCTCCACCCCTCACGAATGACCCTCAGCCGGCCCTCCAGCAGCGCTGCTACACCCCTCACGAATGACCCTCAGCCGGCCCTCCAGCAGCGCTGCTACACCCCTGCTTCTGTGGCACCTGGCGCGCAACAACATCAACAGATGTTGGAGGAGAGCAGCACCCTAACTGTTCGATTTCGCACGCGCTCTCGGGATCAGGTGGGTGACGCTGCGCCTTTGCGACTGCAGTATGTCAGGACCTCCCAGCTTCGTCGACGCCGCGCTCTGGAAGTGACGCGGGCGCCACGGCCCTGCAATCCAGAGGCGGCGCACATTCTCGAGACGACCATTACACCGCATTCCCGGAAGGTGATACCGTCATCAGTCCGGTTAAACAAAAGATGACATACCCGTTCGAGCAAGGGCGATTTCAATCGCTAAAGACCATGACCACGGCGATGCCGTGCCCTCGATGCCCTCGAGACCATGACCACAGTGGTCAATTACTACGAGGGCGCAACGGCTGCAAAAACACATCACCTCAACGCGAGAGCCGTCTCCGCTTGGCATCTAACGGCTGCAAAAACATATCACCTCAACGCGAGAGCCGTCTCCGCTTGGCATCTAGTGACCAGTGAGCTGCGACCACAAGAAATGAAAGTAAAGGTGGCAAGTGGCTAGGGGGGGTGCGAGAGGGGGGGTTGGGAGTGGCGAGGGTGCCGCACCGGTCACGTGTGAGGACAATGAGCGGCACGGTGCGCTTCGCCTCCAGCAGGTCGCGCCTCGCCTCCGCGGCACCTCGCAGGGGCTTGATCATCGAGAGAAAGGCTGGCCGCCATACACACTCCACCACACCCCTCTGTACCTCGGATTTGGCCCACCAATCACACGCCGCCTTCCTGGGATCAGCCAATCACACGCCACCTTGCTGGGCTCAACTCAAGCGCCGCTCAAGATGGCTTCCGAAGTAATCGTCCCGTGAGAAGTGGCTTGCACACGTCAGCTAAGGCCAAGCGTCATGGGCGCTCGATCCGCGCAATGCTTTGATCTGATGGCAGGTGTGGCGCTTGACACTCTCCACCCTGCACATGACGCTAACACTTCCTGCCCGGCACATGACGCCGACACTCTCCACCCTGCACATGACGCTAACACTCCCTGCCCGGCACATGACGCCGACACTCTCCACCCTGCACATGACGCTAACACTTTCCACCTCACAGACTAGGTGATGGTGGTAGCAAATCGAGCAAGGACACCCTCAATAAATCTTCTTGGGCAGAAAGGGAACACCGCCGGTGCTATAAGTAAATGGTTACCGAGATGAGCGGATGGAACTTCGATTAGGGCCCCATATCCCTGCACGTACCCACGCGCCACTGCCACGTGTCAGTTGCATCGCTCGAGATCGGGAGCTAGACCCATCCATTCTGACCATCCACCTCGAATTGCCCTCCACCGCCCTTGATGCCCTGGTTTCTGCAGCTACCTTGCAGTACCTCCAAGCCCCTCATTTTAATGTACCATACCACGCCCCGTCTTATCTCTCTCCACCAGCTGCCAAGCTACGCCTGCGCATGCAACTGCCTGTCCTCGGCTCAGACATTCGCTTCGACATCGCCCTTTACTTAAGGGCCTTGGGGCCAATCCGTAGCTTTCCCAGCAGCCAGGTCAGCACCTCCCCAGCAACCAGGTCAGCACCTCCCCAGCAGCCAGGTCAGCACCCCCAGCAGCCAGGTCAGCACCCCCAGCATCCAGGGTTACAGGTGCGCACCTTCCCAGCAGCCAGGGTTACAGGTGCGCACCTTCCCAGCAGCCAGGGTTACAGGTGCGCACCTTCCCAGCAGCCAGGGTTACAGGTGCGCACCTTCCCAGCAGCCAGGGTTACAGGTGCACACCTTCCCAGCAGCCAGGTCAGCGCCCCCGCGGCAGCCAGGGTTACAGGTGCGCACCTTTCCGTCTTGGTTCTGAACAGCCTTGCTGACCATGGTCATGGGCGGTCCTGTGTCACACAAGAGCTCCCTTCACGACGCCACGTGGCCAGAAGCCCAGCTGCGAGCCGCGAGCACGCCCTGCAAGAGAAGCCCAGCTGCTGCACGTGCACATGAGGCCACCGCCCATGCCTGCACCGCACGCGCATACCGCAAAAGCAAGGTGCACCCGGGCCATCCGGCCGCAGGCTCGCCTACTGCACAAGGCTGGGCCGCTGCAGCGCGGCTGTGTGGAGGGCTGATTGATCGCCAGAGCACCTTCGTAGACCGCCACGTCCTCAGGAAAGATGCCGTACGCCGTGGTCACCTGCGCGCGTTGGATGGCGGTCCTCAATACCCTCAGCAACAACGATCCCTTGGCGGGCGGTTTCGATCGGAGGGGGTCCCCGTTCCCCCACTCGCCCTCCCGCCCATATCGCCTCAGCGCACACACTGAACGGCATGAGATCGGCCTACAAAAGCCAGCCCACCATCATCCCAGTGGATGTGAGAAGCAAATCAAGAGCAGGGCGGGGCTGTGACAAGATACCACAAACGCATACATATTCCCAACCCAGATGCAGAGCAGCATGGAAAGATGATACGATATGACCGATCATCGCCCAACAAATTGTTGGTCTCTGGGTAACGGAGTGAGCGGACCCTGCTGGCATGCCCCCCAGTGGCTCAGGGTCGATGGATGGGACCCGTTGGTCCATGGTTATGCCATGAATGCAGTCACACCACACACCATGGACACCCCATGTTAAAAAATGAAAACATGCGGGCACCTCAGCGCGCACAAACAAAACATCTCTAACCTACATGCATTTATTATATTCTTCTCCAACACTCGCGCATTGCTCTCGTTTACGCCTCAGTGTGACAACTTTCTGTTCCGTATGAGATAGCATGCTCCAAACCTCTGAAAGGGTCTGAGAGGGTATGCGAGGGTCTGAGAGGGTCTGAGAGGGTCTGAGAGGGCTTGAGAGGGTATGCGAGGGTCTGAGAGGGTCTGAGAGGGTCTGAGAGGGCTTGAGAGGGTATGCGAGGGTCTGAGAGGGTCTGCCAAGCAGGATGCAGAGCCTGTTATAGATGCTGACACCGCCATCGAATGCAGACATTTCCGTTGGATGCAGACATAGTTGCTGAATGCAAGGGTCGGTATCGGAATTGCCCACCCTATCGAATAATGTTGTATAGGTATGAAAGTACAATCGACATGTAATGATATCTCTAAAGGTGATCTTGACCGGTAACGATACTTTTGATAACTCCAAAAAAGTTCTCCTCGACTGATAAGTCTATTTTCTAAATATCACGGTACATCGATGATTTTGATATCAGGTGAAGCCGCATAACATCACACTTACATCATATTTCAATATATCGTGATGGGAAAAGAAGGATGCATGCTTGTAGAGCCTAGCATGCTCAGCTTTCCACTTTAGCCGCGAAAATGTACGTTTTGTTTCTCTGCGTTCTTCTTCCTGGAGGTTGTTATGAGCTGCTCGCACTGGACGAACTTCTGGATAGTTCGCGGTTGTTTGCGCCCCCCTAGCGAGGCCTTCCCAAGAAATAAGACACTGTGGACCGATGCCTTTCCCTGTTTCTTTCTTCTTCTCTTGGCCTATAGAATCTCACACACTTCAAATCCAATGGCACCAAACCCATTCGGGTCAAAAAGGTTTCGCGGCGATCGCCCTTTATTGACCCTTTGCCTTGGAGGATTAGCTTGACCCCAAAAGATGGCGATGTCGTGCGTCACTTTTGAATCACTTTTGCGAGCCATTTCTAGATTAAAATGCTTTACAATTTGAACCATTTGTTTGGCTGATCGATAAGATACGATATAAGGTTGTGAGCTGTTAGCGCCATCAATCCTGACATCTCAAAACTGCATGAGTTCATTGACTACGACAAGCCCACAACGACCACTTGGGCCGAGATTGATGACTCCGCTTCCTGGATGGAGGCACGGGTTTGATAACCCAAGGGAATTTCTCGACTGATATACCATTTCCCGATATCTCGATATATCAAAATATCAAGATCTCGAGACCGGCCCTCGACTGCATGCGGGCGCACAAGGAGCGCTGCGCGGTAGAGCTGCTGCGGCATAGAGCTGCTAAAAAGCTGTGCGCAAACTGATGGGCGGCGCTCACCCATCTTTGTTCCACTAGCCGGCTGCTCCGGACCGTCATGCATGTCACACGGAGGGCCTCCGCGTGTGCCACACTGGCTCCCAGTGACCGTCATGCATGTCACACGGAGGGCCTCCGCGTGTGCCACACTGGCTCCCAGTGACCGTCATGCATGTCACACGGAGGGCCTCCGCGTGTGCCACACTGGCTCCCAGTGACCGTCATGCATGTCACACGGAGGGCCTCCGCGTGTGCCACACTGGCTCCCAGTGACCGTCATGCATGTCACACGGAGGGCCTCCGCGTGTGCCACACTGGCTCCCAGTGACCGGATGGAAGATTCTAGTGGCAGCACAGGAGGAAAAGGCATCTTCGATTTCCCACGTGGCGGCCTGCAAAGCCCGAGGCTCCCGCGGGGGGTTGCTGGAGGCGCATACCGGGTGCAGGCGCAGATAACGGCCGATATTTGCATTTTGCAACCGGCTGCGCTTCAGCAACGCCTGGTGTGATAGATAGCCCCCCCGTTCCCCATCAGTCCTCACTCCCGTGGAACATGCCGTGGCATACTATGAAATGCCAAGAGTCATCAAGGCGTATGACATGACTGGCTACGTTCAAGCTCTTGGCGGATAGCACATGGTCCACATATAATTTTAGAACATACGAACTGGCTACACTCGGGGTGGGTCGGGGCGCACGGGAGTGTTGACAGAGCCACAGCTGGAGACCACTATCTGCGACTTCACCTTCAATCGGTGCTTCCCGGCTACGATGGCCACAACACCAGTAGCCTGCACAGCCAGCATCGCACCGCTCCCCTCGTGAAACCCTCGTCGAGGCATGGCCCTTGCCACGTCAGCACCAATTGCCTGTCACTGTGCACCAATGGGCTGCTCAGATAGACTGGGCGGAAGGCATCATCGACAACATCTCCGCCTGGCCCCTCTTTCCTGCTCCGCATCCAGCCTGAGCTTGACGGCTGTGGAGCCTACATTCAGACGTCCAAATATTTCAGAGGTGGAATATAGGAAGGTCCAAGTGGAACCTCGCCGCTGCTGAAGGGGGGGGGGGCACCGCGCTTCCGTTCCTGGAACTGCGCACGAACTGCAAGATGCATCTACTGAGATCGCAAATATGCATCTCCGTGTCGGTTGCCCAACATCGCCGCACGTATGAGGCGAATACGACACAGCTTCTCGAACAGCGACGAGTGACACAGAAAAGACTGCCCGCCGTGACATCATGCTTCGATCAAATTGCTTCTCACATCAGCAGTGCCACATGTTGCGCACGACACCCTTCGATCATCCACGCCCCTCCATGAGGGATGAAGCCCATCGCCTGCGCGGCTAGCTCTTCAACAAGAAAGTGCCCGCCGCCAATTTCCACAAGTCGGCGCTGCGGGCGAGGCACGGCGGAATGGGCGCAGCATTGCATGCGCTCGCCTCAGACTGCAGGCGCAACTGGGACGGCAAGAGCATACACGGGGATGTGTGGAGAGCGGCGGGGTGCACGCACGCATCCCTTGTGCTGCCTCACATACTGCACGTCGCACTGATCGATAAAGCGGGCCCCCGCCCGGGCAGCATCTGCCAGGAAGGTGCCCTGCATGCCCTGGCTCTCGCCGTACTTCCACCCGAAGCAGCAATACCCGGCATCCGAACCGTCCGCCTCTGCACTCCCCTCGATCCGGCGCCATGCCGCGCTGTCAGATTGGACGCACGGGCTTCTTTTTGCAATACTTCTGCCCCCACAAATGCACGCCCCGCGCTGGACATGCGACATCTCAGCCGAAGGGTTTAAGGACAAAACACAGGTGTGCGGGGGCAGGTGGACGGATTACCCTGCGGCTTCCCGGCTTGAGGGCACTCCTCCACTGGATAGCCCAGCCGCATGCAGCCTCGGCGGAGCGTCTCATTGGCTGCGTTGTGCGGTATTTTGTCTGTGTGTACGCCTGCAGCTCCTGCCTCCGAAGCAGCTCAGATGACGCCGTAGTGGTCACATGTAGTCACCACAACTGCCAACAGGGCTTTACACGCCAACCATAGCCGCAAGTAGGGTGCTACATGCCTTTCACAGCTGCCAGCTAGGTGTTAGATCCCGACCACGGCTGCCAGCGAGGTGGTGCACGCTAACCACAGTGGGTAATCGTGTGCTAAACGGCGACCTCATGAGGGTGTCATATGCAGACCACGCCTGCCAGTAGGTACCACATGCCGGCCATACCCACAAATAGGGTGCTACATATCGACCATAGCTGATACTAGGGTGGTATATCCTGATCACAACTGCTACCATCGCCTCGCAGTAGAGTAGCAAACGCTGACTGTTACACACCTTAGCATTACATAACATGATGCTGCTGAGGGCGTTGGAATATGCATCGCCCGCAGGGTGTAACATAGCGAGCACGATTGGACACGTGCTCCGGATGCAGACCGAGTCGGGCAGACACACCTCACATGGAAAGTACGGTGAGTGGAGGGGGAGCGCACCCATGCGGGAGCAGACAAAATCAAGCGACTTCTGAAAGGCTGGGCTCATGAGGTGGCTCAGCCCGTGCTCCTCAGCCCACTCCTACAACACCAAAAGAAACACCCTCCCCCCGACCCCTCCAGACCTTCAGCACCTCATGGGGGGCCCGCTGGGAAATTCGTGAAATCACGATTCACAACACCCCTGTTCCACACCTTGAGCATCGGATAGGGGCCTGCAGGCTGACGTCAATCATAGCTCACCCTCCCCGTCCGCCCCCGCCACCCTTCCCCGGCATCTTGCACGCCTGATGGGGGTTCTGCCAGGCATATACAGTGAAACGCAACTCCTCCCGTACCCTCCTCCCCCCCAGCCGCCCTCATCTCGCACCTTGCGCACGTGATGGGGGGTCTGCAGAGAGCACATCCAGTTTACGGTGGCCCCTCCCCCGAAGGTGCTTCCAGCGAACATGCTGATGGATCCGTCTTCGCTCTGCAGCAGCCCCCCGCGCTCGTACATGTCGAGCGCTGACTGTGCCTCCACCAGCGACAACTCCTCCTGTTTCATGTACCGACCCTTCTCTAGCACCAGTACCTGAAATGTCCGCACCCCCCAAAGCCGCATCATTGTCATGTTGCCCCAGAGCCAGGCAGGCCTCACACACCTTCATACAGCCCCAGAGCCAGGCAGGCCTCACACACCGTCATACAGCCCCAGAGCCAGGCAGGCCTCACACACCGCCGTACAGCCCCAGAGCCAGGCAGGCCTCACCGCCGTACAGCCCCAGAGCCAGGCAGGCCTCACACACCTTCATACAGCCCCAGAGCCAGGCAGGCCTCACAACCTGTCATACACCGTGAACTGTTGTTGTGCCCAGCAGAAGCCCTCAATCCCTTCAGCTGTTACCCTCGCCTCCCTCCCCTACGCGACAACTGACAGCAGCAAAGGGGCTTGCGCACCTTGTGACCAGACCGAGCCAGCTCGGCAGCCATGATGGCACCTGCGGCGTGTAGGAACGAGGCCCCTCTCATTCTCTCGCGCTTCAGGATCGGGCTCCCCATAGAGTTGTACGGGTTGCAAATCATGCCGTGCAGTCAAAATCAAAACCCCCAATGAAGCGCTTCCCACAGGTCCATGCGAGGGCTCATACGAGGAAGAGCGTAGCAGGCCACCGGCTTCACAACATTCAGTCGTCACAGATTGCAGCCAGGCGCAAGGATATGATCTTTCGACCAGCACGAACCTCTGGCCGCACGGGCCAGAGAAAGCAGGTCTTCCCTGCAACGTCCCGAGGCCCAAAACAGTGCTCGGCTGACTCGGAATGTAGGGCCCATGCACGGCGCATGCACGGAACGAAGCCTGCGGGCAAGCTCTTTGGAGGAGCAAGGCATGGGACACATCGGGTTGCCGTGAGTGAGGGGGGGCGGGGTGAATGGCCCGAGCTCTGGAGCACCTCCAACCCCGCTTCCGACAACCACCACATCAACCTCGAGCTCCATTTCCCCCGTGACTCGCAGCCATTGCGACGCGAAGGGGTCTTTCGCCGTATCTCCTGCCATCGCACGCGCAACTTAAGCTCCCCGTGCTCGGGAAAGTGGCCAGCTGGCAGTGGCTCGGAAGACAGCAGCTTCCTCCGACGAAAATCGAACGACATTAATACGGATTTCCGACGCACTCGAGCCTGAAGGTGGCGAGGAGGGGTTCTGAAGAGGCCGCGCGGAAGTGCAGCAAGCGCCGCGCCGCGCACCTCGGCTCAGTGCTCTGCGGGCGGCGCCCTCCAGGAAGACCCGCGGAGAGGGGTACCCAACCGCCGCCCAGGCCGGGTTCGTGTGCAGGCCCTTCGGCACAGATCCCAGGAATAACAGCGCTGTCAAGACCTGGTACGACGGCGCCCCATCAACCTTTAGCTTAGCAAAGCAATGCACCGCTATCCGAGTCCCTGACGAACGCTACAGAAAGCGGCCTGGGCAACAGAGGTGCACCACGGGCAGCTGCTGAGAAACACCCTCAACGGCTGAGGGTGCATTGCAGCCACCAGCCAGGCAGCTTGTTTCTTGGAAATATCGAAGAGCTGGGGCGCCTACAGCCAATCGGGCACGCGCTGTTGCCGGGTCCTCGCGTATCGGGCGCTCCGACTTGCTGGGCGCACCTTGAACGAGTTGAAGAGCTTCCGTTTGGGCGGCAGGAAGCTGGCCGATAGCCCTATCATCGCCGCAGTCTTCTCCGAGCCGCGCAGCGCGTGAAACGGGGCGCGGTGTCCGCAGAGCAGGAACGTCCCGAAAGCGGTGTTAAGGGCCGTCAATCCCAGCTTGACTGCAAGAGCGTCCGCAAGCACACAGCGTCAGGCTGGAAATTCCAGAGGGGCTGCACTCAACGGGTGGGGCCGCAGCACTCTTGCTCATCGAGTGGAGGCAACAGGGCTGCATCCCACCGGAATCCTGCCGTACAGTGTGAGACCCTTACAGGGTTGAACCCTACAAGCGCATTTTTCTTCAGTCAGTCGCAGTCGGATCTGAACGTCCAAAGCCAGCAATCAGCTCCATCCGAACCCCACTCGAAGGTCCAGCAAGCGATTTGGATTTCAAAGCACATAGAAACGCATACTCAATCGGGCCCAAGCGGTCGAGTCGTAGCAGCTCGATAGCACGGGTCTGCACATGTAAACATCGCGGGGTTTGAAAGTGTTGAGTAGAGTAGTCGAAAAAGAGGGCAGGGTGTCCCAGTCTCAAATGTCGCATAGAAAGGAATATTTGGAGAACGGATCTGTTATGAAAAGGTTTGGTGAAGGACGTATTGTGAAAGCAGCATTGCAGTGAACACTTTGGCAGAGGATATGCTACGAGCACCTTCTTGCAACAATTCGGGAGTCACAAGCCCAGCTTTCACATAGTTATTGAATGAGGCTGCGATGCCTGCTGCCGTTGGCGTGTGTTTACAGAAGGCCGCTATAGCTTTCGCGCGCTCTACATCCTGTTGAAAACACCCACTTGCTTAAGCAGCAAGACTGTCAGCCCAAACACAAACACCGCGATCAACGCTTGGTCGGGAAAGTGGGACTGCTTGCATCGTTCTGTAAACACATATTTCGTTCACACAGACATGAATTCAGTTGTTGAAACAAGTGAGATGCTGGGAGCCTGTGGAGCTCTGCGAAGGGCTGTGCCGTACAGTTGAAAACTCTGCTACTACTTGTTCGGTCTCCGCGTCGGATAAAGCCGGGAAAAAGGCTTCGCAAAGTGCCGCGAAGGTCTGGCACTGCGCCTCGTTGAGTCCTTCCATGCTTTTTCCCTCAGAAACTCCCAGAGCAACAGGGGCACCCAGGAAGAAGTGCCGAACGATCGCAAAAAGGAACGTCAAGAGCAGCGAGCATCCAGGGGAGGCGTCGGAGCTACGTCCCTAGAGATACACGACCTTTGCAAGTGCAGTTAGCACAATTCTGCGCGAATGAGCAAAAATTACCTCAGAAGTAACTGAATCTACCAGCTCTAAGTCCAAGTTTGAAGTTAGCGCATCGCAAGTATTTCAGTATGAGTATCGGTAGGAATCTTGAAACTGACGCCATCGCATGCCCATCCGATTCGGACGGATTGCCACGACGGAGCTTTCGGAACCGGAAGGGTTATGTCCTATCGAAAATTTCCACGGTAATGCCGTAATTCAACATCCGACACTCTCCGCCTCGATAGATAGAGCTCTACTGTGACACTCGATTGCTCTCGAGGTGTCATGAAACGATGAAAGAGACATACGATAGACATGTCTATGTCCAAATGTCTCTTGTCTGTCGCTGACCAGTCGCCACGTCACCAGTCAATAACGGTGACTGACGCGTCATGACTTGAGACGCATGCTACACCGGATCTGGAGAATTTTGGATCGCACTTTATACTCTGGCGGAGCGACCGCCAGCCTCCGGACAAGATTTTTAATTCATTTTTAGGATTTTCTTCATATACTTGTCTGTACCAGACCGGACTACACGAGCTGCTTTCCATCCTTGTCGTATCGAAAATCGCGATCGGCCGCGCAGCGGCCTCAGCTCGTAAGTTCTGGTCTCAGCAAGGGGAGTAACTATTGGAGTAGCGTAGCAGGGGGCGCAACCAGATTTCTCGTAACACCGTGATCTACCGCAAACCCAGCGGGGAAAACAAGAAAAACGGAGCAGATATCCCACAGCCGGTCTATATTGCGAAACAAATTAACGATATATCAATAAGTTGATGATGCGCAAATGGTCCTTGATGAGCTATTTTTTCGCCTTCAAAAGTTCTGAATTTTGCGGTCCAATTTTGAGCATCATTCTTCCAAGAATGATGCTCGACTCCATCCCGGGCGGAAGGCTTCCGCAAGCATATTTTTGACAAGAAGTGAGATATATAGGCGCAATATATGCTCGAACGCGTGTGTGCAGAACAGTCTCGCAGGGGCGGGTGTTCACGGATACTAAGATGATATAAAATACTGAGTCAGGTGTTTTATAGCACACCGTGACACACGAGACAACGGACACTGGTGACACATCAGGCTGAGGGGTGACAGACAGGAGACCCACTGTGCCCCCCCCTTACAGTGGGGGTGGCAAGATTGGGCTCCCCGTGACACCACCTCACCCCGTGGGGTTGAGGTGTCACCAGGCAAAGAGACAGGAACAATGCAGGGTCTAGGAGCCAAACTGGCCCGAGCAGTCCGGCATGTGCCATCCCAAATTGTCCAAAAGTCTTTTGCTAACTAAATCTAAAGAGTCCGGTCCCTCGAGAGTCAATCACAAGCTGTGCTAGCATGGAGAAGGGTCCCTGCCGAACTGCTTTGCTTAATCTTAATCTTGCTTCGCCGCAGAGCCGGATGTCGATGTACCCTGGAACTGCGGGATCCATGGGACGGTGCGGAGAGCCGGCCAGTCGGCGTCATCGTCGTCCACGGAGGTGTTGGGCATGGGCCCCGGCTCGTCACGATCGAGCAAAGGGCGGAACGGGAATGCAGCCGCGCCATCGTCGCCATCGCCGGCATCGTCCTCAACCGCCGCATACTGCAACGAGGGTGAACCACGGCTCGCCGGAGGACCAGGGGCCGCGGCAGGAGGCACACCACCGGCGGGCTTAGCCCATGCAGCAACGGTGGGGCGCTTAGGCGCCTTCGGAGCATTGGGCGGCCCCCTGGAAGGCGCAAAGGACGCGGCGCATGAGTAGGGGCAAACCCCCTCTGTCTCGAGATGCCCATCGGTAACGCCCCACAGACGGAAGCAGGTGGTGCACGGATAGCCGACCCCTTCCCACATCAAGTAAGGATTGCGGGGGCTCTGGGCCGGTTTCCAATCTCCGACGGGTTTGGTGATGGACTTGGTGCGCATGGTGTTGAATGCAGCACCACCAGGTCCGTCCGCCCGTGCCCTGCCACCACCAGCGCCCGAGGATGCGGGAGTGGCCAGGCGGGAGAGGTGCCCCTCGGTCTGCCAGACTGTGGAAATGCGAAGGGCGAGGGTGGAGAATGTAAACCTCTGGCCAGCGGCGAGCTCACGTAGCACCACCAGGTAAAGTGGGGATACGTGTGGAGAGCTCGCCGCTGACCGACTGAGAACGTGTTGGACGTCTTGTACACGTCCAGCGTCGTCGTAGTCGGGATGAAGGCGGTGATGTTTGTCGCCCAGGACGCGGAGAACCGTAAGCTGCGGGGCGGGGTCGGCAGTCTCGTCAATCTTCGTTTCCCGCAGCTTCGTCCAGAAGCGGAAAGTGTCGGGGTCCGTGGAGGCCTCGACGTGATACCGTAAGCGCTGCAAGGCGCAACGTCCATCGCGGGGGTGGACTCGAGCGGACTCCTGGTAGAGCGCCAGAGCCGTGCCGTTGAGGACGCCCTTGAGGATGATGAAAATCAGCTCGTTCAGTGACCAGTGGTACTCGATGTACTCGTGTTCCAGGTCGAAGAGCTTGTCGTACTCGAAGTGGGAGATGGGGGACAGGACGTGTCGAAGATTCCCAAGAAGGACCGCGAAGTCAGTCTCGGAGTCCTGGCCGTCCAGCGTGTACCCCTTCTGCGGCTTGAAGCCATGGGACTTGAGGACCTTAACGAGCTCCTCACCGTAGGTGAAGGCGTAGTCGATCTTGTCGGAATACTCATACTGCTGGGATGCCCGGACTGGGGTGGACTCCCAGACCGAGGCGTCCCGATGAAACTCGGCGGAGGTGGCAGCCAGCGAGACAAAAGTCGGCTTGCTGATGAGTGCTGACATGCGCACCACCGGATCTGAATTTTGCACTGGCGCACTGGAACCCCCCAGTGGAGAAGGGGCCGTAGAGCCAGGGAGTGCAGAACCCGCAGGGGAGCCGGATGCAGCCGCGGCGGCACGCGGGGAGCGAAGGGCCCCCAATACAGGTCTAGGGCTTCGGCGATTAGACACCATGGCTGGAAGTACGTAATCGGTAATCTTGTAATTAGGGTAAAGGCAACGGGGCTCAACTCCAGCCCAAACTGCCAACGTTTTGGTAATAAAATTTTGAACGCGGCCGCGATCTCCAACGGTGGCCGAGGTCTTAATGTGGTTGCGGACGGCGGTGTGCGTCAGCTGCCGGCGGCGTGCGGCGGTTTACAAGAGGAATCGGCGTGCTCCCCAGGGATCCAAAGTAATAAACGAACACCCACAAGTGGTGGGATCCGATAACCTGACAAGAAGTGAGATATATAGGCGCAATATATGCTCGAACGCGTGTGTGCAGAACAGTCTCGCAGGGGCGGGTGTTCACGGATACTAAGATGATATAAAATACTGAGTCAGGTGTTTTATAGCACACCGTGACACACGAGACAACGGACACTGGTGACACATCAGGCTGAGGGGTGACAGACAGGAGACCCACTGTGCCCCCCCCTTACAGTGGGGGTGGCAAGATTGGGCTCCCCGTGAATTTTTCGAAAAGGAAAACGATCATCTTGGAGGATCTACCGCGTTGAGATATTGTATGCGAGAAGTGAAATAGTAATATGAATAGTTAACATGACTTGCGCAAACGTCAACGTGACGTAAATCTGAACATCGGTCCGGACATTTTAGCTCGCGATGGGCTAGAATGTTCGGACCGAAGCCTCCATCGGGGGGGAAGCGATTGTTAAAAGTAGTTTTTTTCTTGAATAACTTCCATTCTAGGTCCTTGGGAACTGCGCGAGAAAATGCAACTCTAAAGGACCTATATACACGTGCATTCTTGCTTTGAAGCACGACAGTGGAGTTTTTCAGAGCAAGCAATTATGTGCTGCGCCCGAATTTTAGTGACAGGGCTCGCTATGCGAACGTTGCTGTTATTAACCGGGAACAGCCAAACGTAATATTATGGCGGGTTATGAGTGCAGCAGTCTGGTGACCAGAAGTGCTTGCTTGAGCCCAATGCTCCTCATATACTTCCAGTGCCCTCACGCATCTCATGCGTTACCACCATCGGGTTGTGAACCCGAGAGCACTGGGTGAACTTCCCGCATCGGCTGGTCGATATAGCCTTTGATGCTCGCATGCTGTTCAGTGCATGCTAGAAGCGAAGACGCGTCTTATCAGGACCCTTCGGTACTTCAAGAACTTGTCTTGCTTCGCCATCTCGATGCCATATACTTGGCCTCTCGATGACAGATGTCACTCACTTTAGGTGGATGACAGACATTATGAGTGTACATGTCATAGTCGACCGTACGGACAATACTCGACGATTGTATGTCATTATGACATATGACATGACATGACATGCCATTACATGACATGACATGACATGGTATGGTAGGTATGATATGTATGACACATATGTCATCGGTCATATCACTGACATTTAGGCAGTCAAAATGAGGTCTGAGCGCAACAACCGATGTAATGTGTGGGTTTGGCGGATCACATATGGTTGACCCTGCTACGCTACTACTACTATAGTTACTCCTCTTGGTCTCAACCACCGGTAGATCGCACGCTACTCGCGCGTCAGGGGGGGCGGACATTGCGTTGGGGGAGAGGCCCCAATTCCGGACAAGGATTTTGCCCCCCCTAGCTAGCAGCACATCTTAACGTCTAGGGGGGCTAACCCACCCCCCTAGCAGTTTGCCCCCCCTAAGATTTCCCTTCTTAAGTGTGTGTTTTTCGGAAATCCTAGGGGGGTTAGACCCTCCCTAGCAACACGCTTTAACGCCTAGGGGTTGAACCCCCCGCCTACCAAGATGGTGTCCGAATTGCCCCCCGAACAATGTTCGCCCCCCTCACCGAAATAAATATGCTACATCGCAACGGCTTTGGCCGCCGATTACGACCACAACGACAAGGTTGAAGGCTAGGTTGGCCAACGAACGTGGGCGAAGTATTATCGTGCCCCCTCCCGCCCCCATCCGTTTAAACGGACGCTTAATCGTGGGGGGTCCGCCGGTGTTGGATATATCCCTCTGGCAGGAATGTAACACAATATTGACAATATTCTCAGAATGTATTAAGCCATTTAGGCGTACCCGATATATAGGCATCCACAGTTAGGGTTTAAGTTCCGGTGATTGTCATACACACTACTACGGGAAGAGTCACGGAAACCAGCCACGGTGATACTTCCAGCACACAACCTAGTGTGGTGACTGCCAAGCGGAGCTGGAACCCGGAAACAAACACCATCCAAAGCGGTGGAAACGGATTTCTAGGGAAGGCCTGTCCTTTCTGGTTGGGTTGTTCCTGTGAGATATATAGCTAAGACTATATATTGGGCTACGGTCAGAATGCTTTCACTTTCGGGTTTTCAAGAGTGTAAATAAAACATAAGATAGTCTCGGCTTTATGCCGGAAGCCCTAAACCTGTGACACCCGTACTGTACCGAGTACTAGTACAAATAACAGGAAGTGACACACGGTGTGTCACATCCAGCACACCACCCTGGGCTATTACGGAGGAAGCGTTAGGGTGGAGCAGGGTTGTTGCAGTTTGGAAACACACCATCTCAAGCGGTGGAAACAATTCTAGAGGGGGCCTGTGCTCTTGGCCAGGGCGGTCCCAAATCTCTAGCTAGCTGTGCACACAGGAAGGCATCTTGGCCCAATACTGATCTAGCAAGGCTATTAGCAGCTACAAAACAACTCTAGCCACTTTGCAAGTGGTCCACAAGGCAGAGTTCACTGTAGATGTTGTTGTTGTCAATCTCAAAGTCCAGACCGAAGAAGTCAAAAGTGTCAAAGTCCAGAGAACCAGAGTCCAGATTGAAGTTGTCGTCGGGGTCAGCGGGTCCAGAGCCCAGAAAGGCGGAGTCAGGGAAGAAGTCTATTGCGTAATTCTGATAATTGAAGTACTGTCCGCACACCACCGCCCGTGGAGCAATCTCCACGGCACAAAGTGCGGAGGCGGTGACGGTGTCGAGCAAAGCCAGGCTTACACACATGAACAGAGCCGGCAGTGCTGCTGCCGTGAGAAGATTTCCAATTGACGGCGTCCGGACACCACCAACCCGTGGAGCGGGTGGCAGTGCGAAGAGTGCGTCCGCATGCAATTCCTCGTCGTCCGACTCCGAGTCAGCCACGCTAGTCGAATCGTGCGTGGAAGAAATGTACGGAGGCAGGGGGTTGAAGGATTGAAGTGAGACCTGCGGCTCGGGCTCGAAGAAGCCCAATTTCACAGACATGCCGTCCATAAAGGACTGCTCGAAGGGGGGCTCGTTGTCGACGAACTGCTTCGCAATCGGGAAGATTAGCGCGCGTTCTCGTCGCTCTCGATTGTCACTTGCGGCTCAGGCTCCACGATGTTCTCGTCGATCACGGCGGGCGCGGCCGAGCCGAAATGGACCATGGGAAAATGTTGCGGGGTCGATTCAGCACCACCGGCTACCTGCTTCAGCTCACGGAGAGCCGTGCGCGCCTCGTGCACGCCTGTAGCAAGGAGAGAGGGCGGAGAAGGCTTTAAGCCCGCGTACTGCGCCCGAAGGCCAATGTTGATGTCGTCCGCGAAGGTGAAGGGCTCTTCGTCGTGACGAACAACGGGTTGATCATGTTGTCCACAAAGTCGAGCGAAGGTAGCGTCGTCCTGAGCGTCGAAGGCGGTCTGGAACGCGGAGACGATCTCGTCGTTCTCGTCGGCAGTCACCAAGTCGCACTCCGCGCATGTCATGTCGTCCGTGGGGCAATTCGCGGTGTCGTGGTAGTGTCCAGGAGGACAACGCGCGCAGCGAAGGCGGAGGAGGCCACGTGGAAGGAGATGTTGTGGGCGGAGTGCTTCTTGTAGTGGTCTTGTCGCCAATTCCCGTCAGTCTTGAGCGGGCTCGCGGCGAAGCGGAAGCTCTTTCGCCCGCCATATAGCCTCCAACACGATTGTCGCGGCCATGGAACCTGCCGTCGTCCCTCCTGTTGTGCTCATCCCGCCAACGTGAGGGTGGGTGGGAAAGAGACACCGCGCTTACCGTCACGCTGCGGGTGGCGACGGGAGGAATCTACAAAGCCCGAAAGGGGCTCGTCGCTCTTCGTGACGGAGTCCTTGAGCGTCACGAGAGCCGAAGTGGCGGCCTCCAATTGCTTCTCGAACTCCATGATGGGGCCCTTCACGTTCACGTCACCAGAGTAAAGCAATGCCGGGGAAGTCGGAGGTGACGGCTTAGGCTGCTTCCCGCGGGTAACACCGTTCTCGCTCTCCCAAATCTCGAGGATGTGGGCGTAGATGTCCTCGAGGTCGACCTTGGCCAAGTCCACGTCGAGCCGAAGCGGTGTGGTGACCTTGTCGTACATGATGGGGTCGAGGGACGCGAGTAGCTGCTTCTTGGCCATCATGTCGTCGAGCGGACCAGAGGGCGAGTTGCGGATAGCCGTTAGGCAGGCGTCGAAGTCTTGGATCAACGGATCGGGGGCGAGGTTGGAGGCGAAGTAGATGGCACGCAACTCTTCGTAGTTCCCAAGGGGTCGGAGAACTCGAGGAAGTAGCCGCTTCGTGACCTCAAGCAAAGCCCGCTTCCCATCCCGCGGGGAAGCGCGTCCAGAAGCGTCCACCCAACGCCTGGCGGGCGAGTGCGGTTTCGTTAAAGATGTCAACGTCGTAAAGAGGATGGCATTGTAGACGTTGTTGACCTCCTCGTGGTGGCATCCGCCAAGTCGAAGAGGGTGTCGTTGGCGGCGTCCTTCAGCTCAAATGCCGATTGTAAAGATATCACCAACGATGTCCATAGTACATTGCGGTCCGATTCGTCACCTCGGAATGACGCATCTTTGGAGGCAGCCAAGAGCGTCTCGAGATGTCCTCTTGATCAAATCCACGTCCGCCATGATGAATTCTGAACGGCCACGGCACGTGTCCGCTCAGGGGCCGTCAAATTAGCCGCCGGAGATGCAGGTGTCGGCCGATAGCGCATCCCAACGTCTCGGGAAAAAATCGTGTCAAGCCGGATTCGGTTGTGAGCCCCCATGGGAGGCGTAGCGTGCGAAGAAACACTCATGATAAAAATCCTATAGGTGGGTACGTCGGGGTAAGGTGGCGATGGCGCGGAGAGGAGGAACTCGCGGAGATGGTAATGGCAAAAGCAGTCAAAACTTCCGTAACTGTGAAATCCAGATTGTAGAAGTGCGGAAGTCGAAGTACGCGTTGCGCAAGAAGTCCGTGACAAAGAGTGATCAATTCCAGTCTAAACGAAAAATCCCGTGGACATCCAAAAAATTACGTAGGGTACGCTGCAGCGATAAACACAATCACTCCGTAACGACGCGTGCCTCAACCGCGAGTTCTCATAGCGCAACCATCAAATGGGCCCCCCAACGCCCCACCAAGCGGAGGCGTTTAGCCAATCATGCTACCAAAAGTAGTGGAAGGTGCCTGGCGCACCATAACCTGTGAGATATATAGCTAAGACTATATATTGGGCTACGGTCAGAATGCTGTCACTTTCGGGTTTTCAAGAGTGTAAATAAAACATAAGATAGTCTCGGGTTTATGCCGGAAGCCCTAAACCTGTGACACCCGTACTGTACCGAGTACTAGTACAGATAACAGGAAGTGACACACGGTGTGTCACATCCAGCAGTTCCCAATAAAGAGTCAGAACCCGTCATGGGGCCCCTCTACACAAACAGCAAAAGAAACATTCAATGTGCAGGAACGGCATGATTAACTTTCTAGCCACTAGTCTGCTCTTGTACGGCCGTGCCAGCCCGCAGCGCACGGTCTCTCAGAGTGTTGCCAAAATGAAGTGTCGTTGTCGGTGTAGAATCATTCGTAGAGCAAAATGAGGAACTGACTCCCCCACGATCGTCGATTGAAGCCTCCGCCTCGTCCTCGGACGAGTAGGGCGGAGGCGAGTAAGGCAGTGAACCAGGGACGGGTGGATCGGGATTCTGAAGAGCCGGCGGTAGTGGGATCACGCGGCAGAGACCAAATCCCTGCTTCTCCTGTCGGTACCGGATCTGTTTCCGCGGTGGTATAGCCGTCGGTACCGAATCATCCCCTGTGTCGTTCGGCACCATTGTGGCGGCCAAAGAAGATGTCTCCGGAGATGCCGGAGCAGCACCACCGACCGTCGCCAGGCACGGTAGCTCGTCCATGCCAGCACCACCGAAAGTCGCAGCGGAGAGCGGAGCGGTGGTGCTGGCGCAAACACAAAAGAGTGCACACAGGAATACAGTAATCACCCACCTTTAAGAAAACCGTAAATTCAAGGTCAGCCAGCTTTTTTTCATAGACTTGGGCACCCCCACGTGCCATCCTAAGATAGCCGGACACATTTCTTAAAAATTTCAAAACCTAGCCATCCACGAACCATCATATTGTACCATGCCTCGATTTTTGCGAAGTTTCATTTAAAAATCTAATAGAATAGCATCTGCCTACGCCATTTTGGTAGAATTTTCCGGCCTAGATTTCTTATTATACACAATGTAGCAATGCCCCTTAAGATATGCAGCTTGACACCATGTTTCTTATTTGAGATTTGATTCAATAAATTTTTTTAAAAAAAAGTCCGATGACTTTTCTCATCAATTTGAATTAACTAAAGTGGTGGTTAGTCGGGATTCCTTAAAGGTGAGTGATTACTGTAAAGCAATTGCCGAAAAGCGGCCAACCCCGAGAGGTGGCTTGCCACACCCGCCCGGGGCACGCGAGGGCATTCTCGGCGAAGCCACCTCAGCAGCGAGTCGTTTGCCCTGCCTCACCGGCTCGGGGGACTGGCTCGATGCCTCGGCGACGGTGCACCCGCTTGATGATGGGAAGCGGGCGCTGCGGGAGATCGCACGTCGGCTGCTGGACACAGGTGCTCCTTTTCAGGGGACGTCGGGCCTACTTGGCGTCCGCTTCAAGGCCTACACTGACCCCTCCGACTCCATTACGGACTTCAACGCGGCCTTGAAGTCGGCCAGGAGGAGGAATACCCTGGACGACGACGAGGTGAATGAAGGAGCAGTTCATATCGGCGTTGGACGGCGTGTTCTACGCGCCTGTGGTGTCCAGGCTATTCACGCACCAACAGCGAGCGACCGTCGACCTCCTCGCCATGCAGCAATGGGTAAGCGAGTGCTACGCCAGTCACGTCCAGGCTGGTTCGCACACCGCCCTCTCCGCGGCAGCCGTGACCACCGACTACGACGGGTCTCGGCTGTCCGACCTCACGGCGATCATCTTGGACGTGAAGCTGCAACTGACGGAAGATGCTAACGGACAAAGTGAACGGCAGGGGGTTCACGCCGCGGGCCGACAAGGACACGGGTAAAATTGGCCACGGTGGCGGCGGCTCCGGCGTTCGGTTTGCGGCAAGGGACCT